>JAHDVE020001320.1:0-94166 GCA_022606495.2 Halesus radiatus
CAGGTATTATAAAATAACAATTTAAAAACTAAGGTTAAATAATAAAATATCACGTAGGTACTAATAACAACAGAGCAAGAGAAAATTATATGACATTATATACATGGTTTTTCACTAAATACTAAGGGCCTCCATGGTCGAGGGGTAAGGCTCTCGCCTAAGAATCCGAAGGTTACGGGTTCAAATCCCGGCGTGCGAAAGTAATTTTTATTTAATTAATTTGTGTTGTTTCACAATTAATTCATTTAAAAATAATGTATACTATATTTGCACACGTTTCAGAGTGGAAGATACTCTCAGTATCGCCCTAGTGAAAGACCACCATTCAGAATTGAAACGTTGCTTGAAATGGCTTTTAACCGTGTTTGGTGACCAGATTTGAATAGCTAGGTACTTCCCCACATTCCTCTTCCCCTACCCATTACCTTCAGCCTCACAACATTCCCCAATTGGGAATGCCATAGTCTCACTGGCTCCAGACGTTGGGAGCAGTTTGGGACTCTTGTGCGGTATTCATATAAAAAAAAGAAAAAAAAGGGATTTAAATAACTAGGGGAGAAAACCGCAACTAAATAAGCTATGGAGGATTAACAGAAAAAATGTCCTGAATTTCTGTTTCTACGCACATGAATTTATGTTTTATATCGGATATGGAAATTTTGAATAATTTTGTTTTTAATACCCGTTTGAACTCTGCCCAATTCTGGATGTTACCAATATTTGGGGGAAGCTTATTCCAGATGACCGGGCCGGATATACGAAAAGCGCGATCATAGTACACCCCAACCAACATCGGCTAAAGCCAGCAGTTTAGCCATTATTATTAAAAACGTGCTCCGTCTCTGATAAGTTTTATAAAATTTCATTAAATACGCTGCCTACCCTGTTTAAATGCTCTGTTAAATAACCTTCTTGCGTGTTCATATCTTTTTACCGATTCGAACTTAACTAAATCTGAATAGCAAATGCGTATTTCAGTACGATTAGCGGGGAAATGGTTGGTTATCCCTTATTCGGGGGAAAGTTATTGGAGTGCTTGTGTTTATGACCCCTACGGGTACGAGTCAAGTTGTAGCGTTTTATGCAGATACACTGGTACATTGGCATCTTCTACATTCGGTGTGTTTAAGGGTAAATTGATACATTGGAACATTGGAACGACACACAGGGATACTATTATGCGATAGGCTTTGCATGTACGAAACGTGCCAACCGAGTTCAACGTTTTCAATCGCTATCTTGAACTATTAAATTAGGCACCGTTGTTCTTAGTACTCGGTGTTCGAATAGGCATGCGAGTATTTGATGGATCAGCAATAGGGGTATCGGAAAACCGTTTTTAATAAATATATTGTACGACTGCCGTGGATAATAATTGTTATAAGTATAATGTCCAACTTTAAAACCAAACCACAACTGCGACAGGAGTTGAACCCACAAAAATTCTCTATCCAAAGTCAATTATGTTTTTTTATGGTATTTGAAATGATTTAATAATATTATCGGCAATCACCGATTTACTCAGGAAATAATTGTAATAATTAAAATTCTCCATTCTGTGAGGTGCTTACAGTTGAAATCTGTTTTTCCCAATTTGAATTAAGGCAGGTTTTCATTAATTGTTTTATAATGACGTGAATGTTATTAAGGCAATGAATTTAAATGTGTGGTAAAACCGTGAATTATTTTAAAGAATTATATTATTTAGATATCGTGAAAACACTAAGAAATGGTGAATAGATAAATTTTAGGACGTTAATTAGGATCATTAGTTCATTTGTTTATCTCTAGTTGTTAAATAAATTTAATCTAAGACCTTTCATTCTTTGCGTAAGGGTCTTGTAGAATCGTTTTTGCCGAGCGGAACGTGATTATTTACTGAGTTATAATAATAACTAAAATACTCGCAGAACTTCTTAATAATATTAAAAAAAAATTCTAAAGCAATTTAGTGTAAGGATGTTTTATTGGATAGAAATAGTGGCCGAAAGGTATTCACTTTATCACCCCGGTAAAAGACCACCAATAATTTGCTGTGTTTGGTGACAAAATAAGAATATACACCTACCTACCAACACACACTTTACAATGTCCTTTCCCTTCCAACTCACTTATGCTTCACAATATACCCCGATTTTCTATGCCATAGTCCCACTGGTTCCGGGCAGTTGAGACTCTGATATTGAACTATCGATTTTTATACATAAAATCAGAAACAACTTGTTACTAACATATTTCTCCAATAAAATTATTTACAACATGGACATTAACAGACATAATACAAGAACGTGTAAGGAAATTAGGCTACCGAAAAGGAACAAAGCCAATACGCAAAATAGTATATTTTATAATGGGATGAAATGCTATAATGCTCTGCCGGACCCAATCAAAATTGCACTACATATTAAATTTAAAAAGCACGTTAAGTTAAGCAAGAAAAAATCAATTGGTTTATAAATTATCAATATCTATATGTAATAGTATAAGAGTTATAACAAGTTATTTTGTACACTTAAATGTACAAATAATTAAAATAAATTAAATATAAGCAAAAACAAAAACTCTTGTTCGGTATTCACATATAAAAAAAAGTTTCTAATTAATTTTAAAATAATACAAAACAATATTATTCTATAAGCGAAATACTTTAACTTCATATTTAAATGGAACAATTAACCTATCAAGTTTCTGGATTTTATATTTTTATACAAAACAACAGTTTTTGACGGCTTACTTGGAGGGCTGCGATACCAAAGAAATGATGAACTTTATAGGGTAGTTATTCTGGTATTATTTTAATTTGAAAATATTATAACTAAGCTACTGAGCGCAAGGAAATTTCTTGGCATAATAATACTTTGCAGTAATCGTACTTTGCCTCTTATTTATAGGGACATTACGAATCATATTCGGATACAGCAAAAACTAGTCTACTTACATACTTTCGCATTAAGTTAATTTAACAAATAAAACTAAGCCAGCGGTTTGCCCGTTACACCCAATGGAGATGATAAAAGTTTATTATTACTCCATAATATTAATTCCAACAGTTGTTAGGTAAGTTCCTACAATTAAATCCTTGAATTTATTTATTTTCATTATTCATTAAATTAAAATCAAATTTTGAGACCTCCGATTTCATAGATTTCAGACGATAATAATAATTATTCTTGGATAATTTGCATAGCGCCGTTTTGGTGAAAAATCACATCAAGGGCGCTGCAAGATCTATGTTTGTATTTAAAAATTGTATTGAAAAAATTATTTGTACGGTATATCAGTGAAGCATCCTCGTTATAACCGCCAACAATTGTATGAAAATAACCTTGAACCAAACCATCATTCGGTAATTAATTGCTCGTGATAGCCGTGATCTTTATAACCGTATAACATAAGTATATATATAAGTTCGAATATTTTTTTTTTTTCTTTACTATTCCCTATTTTTTTATTATAATTTGATACATAATATTACTATACATCTATATGGAGGGAAATAATCATAATAAAAATAGTCAAAGCAATAATTCGACAATCCGAGATTTTTATCACCTTCTGCACCCAGCCACCTTAACACTTAATACTATTATTATTATTATTTTTAATTAAATTATTCCAATTATTGTTATTGAATTAAGTTACTCGCATATATCACTTAACATAACCTAACTGAACATTACCTAACCTAACCTAACCAAACCAAAGCAAACTTAACCGAACTACCCCTGAAGTTATCATAAAATAAAACATAATCTTATGGAACGTGAGTACGTACGTAATCACTTAAAGTTAAACACACAATTATTCTGACCTAACCTAACCATCCTTGAGGTTATTAAAAAGTATAATAGGTTTACGCCATCGACGATCCTACTGCAGTATGAAACGTACGAAAACGCCAATCACATTCCATGAAATTTAAATAAAATCTTCAAATTTTATTACGCGAGTCAAAAGAGCTTAAGTAGCGAGCATTGTACAAAGTAAATTTATAATTTATACCCTAAAGCAGGAAGAAAAGTAAATGAGAAGCAGGCCAATGTCTGTCTTGTCGCTGTGTGAAACGTTAGTAAAATTCGATTAATTTGAATCATTACAGATCGCTGAAATTATATAAAATTAATATAAATAATTTATTTCTCGTTGAACAGATTTTATCTAAAAGTGTGATATAACCGATCAAAAAAAAAAGGTTGATGCCTATTTAAAAAAGTGTAATTCGACTCCCATGCCCAAGACAGTTATATATTATTGATCATCTGTTCAAGAAAGAATTTATGTACGTCACTTTCACCCAAAGTAAGTGAAAATTAAGCTTATGTCAACGAAAAAAAAAGTTTGTTTATAAATCAAGTTCTGCCGTGATTATCAAACTGGATAATGCCTTCGGAAGGCGAAACGGCTGTCACACGTAATCATAATTACCTAATAGAATGTTTTTTTTCTAAATAATTGAATAATAAGAATTATTATTTTTTTTAAACTTTAAATAAAAATAGAGTTCTAGAAATTAGGCTTCAACAAGAAAAAAAAAGATTTATCATTTTCTAAAATAGAAATTGCATTAGTGAAATACCCGTTCTTATCGTCTCCTGTAAGCATTTCATTTTGCGACAAGGATTTTGCCTATTACTATCGTTATTTATCATAATTAATTTAATTTTAAAAAAATGTACGTAATATTAATTACTTAGGAAATATATTTATAATTTATGTTAGTTTATAGATTATTAGTTCAATCTACAACCAACGCATTACGCGATGTAGGTAGGCAGATGTTTAGTTGGGGATTTCCTCGGAATGCGAAGTGTATTTCACTTAAAAGACGCTTGAGAATAATAATTATTACTCCGTTGAAATAACCTTTCAGCTAAAAGGTTCTATAAATACGCAGTGTTCCCCTATTCGAGTTTGTGTTACATCTAATAAATTTAAGCGCAAGAGACATTAATTAATTGGATTCAGTCCCCGCAAAATTTCAATTTAATCTGGCAATTTCCAAGGTTTTCGAACTACAACTGTAATATTTTCCACAGTATTTGAATATCATTCGCAATGTTTGCATTGATAAAACTCAATCCGATGTTGAATTTACAGTTGCCCCAGGCGTATTTCAGTTTATTTGTGTGTTGTCTGTATTAACAATTAATTGCATATTATAATTTATAAAGCAGACTATTTAAATTGATAAAAATTACACGAAGAATCTAATAAATTACAATTCGCCCATACTTTTAGCAGTTGTCGTGTCAAGAACAACCGACATTTGTTTAGAAAACAGATTGTTTGATATGTTTCCTGGGGTGTCCGTTTACGGAACTAAAGGTCGATTCACATCTACCAGCACCGTGCAGAGCACAAAAATATAGCACAGGCACAATAAAGACGCGAGTATTCACATTACACCATGCAGCACAGCACAGACGCGAGTACGGCTGACGACTGAATTCTCAACTGAGCGTTAGCGTCCGTCACAAAATGTTTGATTTTGTAATCTTATTTCCATATTTTTTTTATTTCATTTATTTTAAAACCGAAATTCTCTGACCAAACCAATCATTTTATCGTTATCCATCTTCTCGGTTTTAGCAATATCTGCGTCTAATAACGCCAACTGCGCAGGCGCCGAAGTCACAAGCGATACCAGTAAGTCAAAATATTCTAGCCGACGTGCGGATGAGTTACGGTTACGTACGTTGGAATATGAATGTGTTAACAGATAATGCAGGCAACTAATGTTGTCGTGTACTGTTCTGCACTGCGCGGTGCTGGTAGATGTGAATTGACCTTAAACCATGTAGACAGAATAATAAAGTAGGCGCCGAGTAATTACAATCAACATGAGTTTTTACCACATAGCAAATAATATATAGAGATGTCCTAACACTCAAGGGGAAGAAACCAAATTAAGGAGGGCGAGTTTAATAAAACAGCAAATACGTAAAAAACGGTTCGGCTAATTTACAAAAATCTAATATTTTGTTAGAATTAATATTTTTATAATTAAATATTTAATAATTTTCTTACCGTAGTCAAAATCACGCGAAACAAACGTGGGCGGCAGTGAACTAGGGTAGTGTCAAAATTGATGTTACGTGACTTTTGCCTTCAGCCGTCAAAATGGTACTTAAGGCAAGTTTGTTCATTCTGACGTTCAGAGTTTTTGCACTTTTTGGTAGCATGTATCAGGTCGTTTACAATTGGCGGCGAAGGGGTAACAACGATTAACAAAAAAGAAAAAGTTTTTAATTACTTTACCGGGAATCAATTGGTTAACCCATTCATTCCACGATGTTTGTCGTAATTTTCGGTCCATACAATATTATTTCGTGTCGGCGTGCAGCTTCGGTTGTAACAGCTATCTCGACGAGTGATTATTGTTTAAATTTGGATTCGGAACACGTCCTAAGTTGATGGTATTTTCACCCCTTTACCGCTACCCTCGCCTCACTCCAGGACCGGAATATTTTACGAGAAACAATCTACCAAAGGCTTGAATTTTACGCGGTTCTATGAATCACACAGGGAAATAATAATAAAATAGCAATAACGTTGGATTTTTTTTTACAAACAAAATAATTTGTTTTTTATTTATTTTATCTTAAATGTACATTTACAGAAATTATTCCAATGACAAAAGTACATTATATTATGAGTTTGTTAACGATGTTTGTTACACACTTATCAGATGTCAAAATATCTACAGCAGATGTTAGCTCATTCAAGAATGTGATCATTCTTCCGATGGGCATTACTAACGATGGAATAGTCCTGCATCGCGAAACAAGGAAATATCTGTGCACACGGACTCTTGTAAAATTGTCAGGGATATAATGGACAATTTTTTTCTATAATTTCTGGATTACTGATATGTCCGTTTAAGAAATTATAGGTCATTATAATTAAAGCAGTTTTCCGTCTGTTGGCAAGTCTACCAATACCCATCATCCCCGATAAGAAGGCTGATGGATAAAACCAGGGATAGTACCTGAAGTCTCTAAAATGTAAATATCTTAGAAACCTCTTATGTAATTTTTTGACCCTCGTTTTAATATAATATAGTTTCAATTTGTATAGTGGCAATTAAAAAAAAATTAAATTAAAAAAAAATTATGTAATATTTTCATTTGGTTAGGATAAGTTTTCACCAAAAGTGGACTATTTTACGACATAGTTTGGTACCCATCCAATTATTATTTAAATTGTGGGTCCTGTCGTAATTGAATCCTATATATCTCTTTTTTTCAGGAATATATTAAAACAATTACCCTCCACTAAGATGTGGAGATCTACGAGTATATCCATATTTTTATTTTATAATATCGTTTTTTTTACGATGGTAATTTATACCAGCTAAGCTACTGCGAACAGCTCTCTCCAGCAGAAGTTTAGTTAAAAGATTATATGTAAAACGCAAAATAATAGAAAAAAATATTGGCACATGTATTTTTTTTTTATATGAATACCACACAAGAGTCCCAAACTGCTCCCAACCGTCTGGAACCAGTGGGACTATGGCATTCCCAATTGGGGAATGTTGCGAGGTATAGGGGAGGGGAAGGAGAAGGGGGAGAGAAAGGTGGGGAAAAGGGGAAATACCTGGCTATTCAGATCTGGTCACCAAACACGGCTAAAAGCCATTTCAAGCAACGTTTCAATTCTGAATGTTGGTCTTTCACCAGGGCGATACTGAGAGTATCTTCCACTTTGGAACGTACGCAAATATACTATATATTATTTTTAAATGAATTAATTAACACAAATTAGTTAAAAATTCCTTGCGAACGCCGGGATTTGAACCCGAGACCTTCGGATTCGTAGTCGAGAGCCTTAACCCTCGAACATGGAGGCCGTCATGTATGTTGTGATCAACGTACACAAATATTTATTTTGAAACATTGGCACTATCACTCCTATATTTTGTTTGAATCGTGTATTGTATACAGGATCCACCACTACATTATACGGAGTGCCAGATATATGTCGCAGAACATTTTGTTTTGCCACAAAAACACACTCTGTCGCACTAACAATTTTTGTGTAGCATTTTTAGGTTACGTAATTATTACCTGCTGGCAATTCAAATATACCACGTGCTATAGAGATTTGACAAATTCATTAAATTGCTAAAACAGAAAACGCGCCATTTCGCTTGTTCCATATTAATTATGTTCAATAAAAAGGGCGTTGTAATTGATGCGAAGTCGAGTAGGTATTGTAATTGTTGGCTGGGTAAAATTTAATATTATTATTAAGTTCTGCAAGTATTTTTAGTTTTTTATTATTCTGACGACTTTTGCGGCGTTTAAGGCCATTTTTAAAATGCGATTAATTCACATTCTGGCGACTTATTTATAAGATTTTATTTACTGTCACCCCATTGTAATTTGGAGGGGTTTTTAAAAAATAATAATGATTTATTAGCGGTTAAGCCGATTTAGTTATAAAACAATTACAATTCTGAATTCTGTGAGGTTTTCACATTTATAATGTGTTTCCTCGTATTTAACTGAAAATGTTTTCTTAATCGATTTATTTAAATGTGTTATATTGTTTTGATAATGTGAACATACTGAGAAGCGGTGAATATATAATTTTCCTTACTTTATTAATGTTATATTAGGATCATTCGTTCGTTTATTAATTTCTAATTGTTCAACTAAATTTAATCTAAAACCCTTTCATTCTATATGTAAGGGTTTAGATTTGTTGTTCTCAAGAATTTAGGAAAAAAACCATCAACATTCAATGTACCTACAATAGATAAAATGTATAAAAAATATTCATTTATTTCAATTTTTAAAGAAAAAAGTTAAGAACATCCGTTGGATATCAGATAACATTAAAATTCCACAATTAAACACTAAGCGTACTCAAAAAACGTAACCTGGAATAAATTAATTTAACAATCTTCCTTCAAATCTTAAAATTATGGAAAATATTAATGAATTCCAGCTTAAATTGAAATATTACCTCAAACAACTGAAACAGTATTTTATTTGTAATTATAATTAGATTTTCTGTCTTCCCCTTTTCCCAGAACTGTTTTAATTTCTTTTCTTTAATTATTAATACTATTTATAACTGATAATTAATTTTACACGACTGATTCGTAATTTTCTGCTGTACTTACAAGCAAAACAATATTTCATTATATGATTTTGCTACTTAAGCAAAATTGCCTCACCGAACACAAGAACCATGTTTCTTTATTACGAAGAACAGCTATTTTACGTTTAATTTGATACATTGTGTCGAGCATATAATCTTTATGTACTTACTATTACTAGCTCATGTGTACCAGGCCTTGCTCGGTTTTTTTTTTGGAATCAAGTTATGAAGTTGTGAATTCTTGATTGTCCTCTGGGTGCCAAAATTGATTTGATAGCGAAAGTAATGCCTTGTGATGATTGTCACTATCTCTAAACAAAGATTTTATTTTCAAATATATTTAGATAATAAAGTTTTTAGGTACCTACTTGTGTTTTCATTTTGAAAATATTTTACCCAAACAAATCTACTTCTTTTGAATATGTAATCTGTGGCTAACCAGAGTGGTATATCTATGGGCTAGTCTCAATACAAGGTTTTTCAAACTAAATTTAAAACGTTATAGCAACAGTTTTAGATATTGGATTTCATTCAAACTACTCTCTAAACCTTCCCGGCAATAATAAAAACAAACTGTGTTCTTTTCAGCGAAATCGATGAGTAATTTTCGAAAAAAATCTAGGACAGACAGATAAAATATAGAGATTAGTAAAAATAAACAAATTAAATAACAAAAAAACGTAATTACCAATTCTTATATTATTAATGATCTTTAACAAATAAATTGGGAAAGATTATAATTAATAATATTTTTCTAGTAAAACTTTTAATTAAAGTAGGCCAAGACATGTCTGGAAGTGCAAGTACTGAACTATATAAATTGAATTTTGTAATATACAATATGGAAGATCTACAGTCCCTCGTGACTAGGATGAATAAAATATGTATGAAGAATGAGCTAATGATGGATGTAAGTAAGTCTAAAGTCATGGTGTTTGAAAGAGAGAGTACAAAAACAGTGTGCAATATAGTTGTGAATGATGAATACTTGGAGCAGGTTGATGAGTTTGTGTATTTGAGAAGTATGCTTACGAGAGATGGAAATACTAATATGGATATTGAAAGAAGGGTGAATGCTGGCATCTTCATTATGGAGGACGGAACGCAGTTGACTGTCCTAGCAGTGCAAAATGAAGTGCTGATACCAACCCTGATGTTTGGCAATGAGGCACAGAACTAGCAGAGAAAGGATGTAAGTAAACTGAATGCTATGTAAATGAGATCTCTGTATGTAATATGTAAAACCATGTATGATCGGGAAAAAAAAGTTGAGATTCATAAAGAATGCAAGATTGATGTAAGCGAGATGAGTAAAATTAAGAAAGGGACGCTTATGTGGTTTGGGCATGTAGAGGCAATGAACGAAGAAAGGTGTGTAAGGAGAATATATGACGGGAATGTGAATGGAAGAAATAGCCCGAGGAAGATATGGGACAATCGAGTGAATGAAATACCTGAGTCGGGCCATGTCAGAAGTCAGAATAATGATACTGTTTTATTATCTTCTTTTTTTAATAATAAAATAACAAATAACGATGTCCTCACTGGGATTTCATGTGCTGAGGATTTCATATACAAAACATGAAATTAAATTATATTAAATTGATGTGATTGATGACAAAAATAAATAATTTTAAAGTGAGGTTATTTTAAGAGGAACGGTTGCACGGCCTGTTTCATACAAAACTTAATTTTGGATTTGAGGGCCAAAATACTCATCTAAACCTAATGATCTTTTGTTTCATCAAAAAGTATACTAAATATCTAGTACGGATTCGAAGTAATTTATTTATTTTTGTTTTACTTTAATATAAACCTATACAGGAAATGATTTTTCGCGATTTTAGAGGCATCTTTAACAATTATTTGAGGGGTAACGGTGATTTAAAAAAAAGTTTTACCCTCTCTACTTTAAAAATATAAGTACAAAATAATTTAAAAAAAGCATTATGGTCGACTTTAAATTAGATTAAAAACGATCAATTTACGTTGGAACACAAATTTGCCGTACATAATTTAACTTTTACTTTTTTTTAAATCTTTTGTTTTTGTATTTTATTTTTATTATTATAAAATATAATACATCAATATTTATTTAAATTACAAAATCCGTAAATAATGTTGTAAGTTGCCTCTAAAAATGATTGAAAATGATTTTTTTTCATGGCATATACTTTAAAATTTAAAACAAAAATAAATAAAATACTTCTCATCCTTACTATATATTTAATAAACCGTTATTTTAAAAAATATATCATTTTGTTTGGATGGTTATTTTGGCCTCAAAACCAAAATCAAGTTATGTATGAAAAAGGCAAGCCGTTCTTCTTAAGTGCAGTTTCGGAGATATATTTGGTGTTAATGTATTTTCTATTTAAGAATAATAGAAGAGAAAGTATGAGACGATGTATGAATGCGAATGAATCAAGAAGTGTATGCCAATATCGAGCTATTTGGCAGTCTGTCTTCTCTGCCTACATTTACGGGGAAACAGCGTGATGGTTAGTTAGTTAGTTAGTTTAATTCGCATACAAAAGTGCGATGTATGCTCGATTGTGGAAAGCGCCTTGCTTCGATGATTCTTCACTAAGATAATTTTCACTTTCAACTGAAACATTTTATTCCAAGGACATCTATTTAAAACTGCTATTACGCTGTGTTATTTTTAGCTCATTTTAAAAATATCTTCTTACTGTCGAATCACACAGACAATGAGATCTCATAAATATGTTGAGTGGAAGTAACCTCGTCTGAAAAATAATAATGACTTAAAAACCTTATAATTTTTAAGCACATAAAACAGTCATAAAAAATAATGCTGTAATTTTGAACATAGTAAATTAGACTTTGTACAACGAGAGTATTATCATGATAGTTAGAGCATAACCTTGGAGCGTTTGCTGTTAGCTTGTCAAGTATCAAATATCTCAAACGTAATCACATAATAAAGATCTCTCCCCTTAAAGAGGCCTTCTGACATGTGACTAAAGAGGAATACTTTGTCTGACTGAAATTTCAGGTTTCTTAAAATATTTTCAAACTGAAATAAAATATCCCACAGCGGGTTTGAAATTACAGAAGTCTACATTACCGACTGAGCCGACGTATAAATCATTGAATAACCGTCTCTAAGAGGGTGAAATTGAAATCATGCAATCATTTTCTTTGTGATGAATATATTTTATGAAAAAACGGTTCGTTTAAAGGTTCTATTATGCTATGTCCTAGCACTTATTTAATTTGATAAAGAGGTAATTAATTAATTAAAAAATATGCCTTGTTTACACCACTTTATAAATATACAAAAACATGTAGATGTTTATGCATATTTATAAACAGCTCGAAACATCATCAGGAATATATGATTCCTGACGATAACAGCATTGCTGTCGAAACATCATCAGGAATATATGATTCTTGACGATAACAGCATTGCTGTCGAAACATGTAGATGTTTATGTATATTTAAAAAGTGGTGTAAACAAAGCATATTTTTTAATGAATTAATTAATATTAACGCCACAAACTGAATAAATACCAATTGTTTGAAGAAATGATAAATAAGTATTAATTTTAGCTTCACAACCACTATGTACAGTAAGTGCTCGTGTTTTTTAACGTAAAACACGTAATTCTCCCATAATTCAAGAAGAGGTGATTTATATTTAAAAAAAATATCTTTTTCATGTGGTACCACACAAGAGTCCAAATTGTTCCCAATTGAGCCAGAGAGACTATGGCATCCCCAATCTGGGTACGTTGTGAGGCTGAATTTATTAAGGGGGAAGGTAGGAGACGGGAAGAAGGAAGGTGGGGAAGCACCTGACTATTCAGATCTGGTCACCAAACACGACTAAAGCCATTACAAGAATCTGAATGGTGGTCTTTCAACAGGGCGATACTAACAATATATTACATATTATTTTAAATTAATAAATTGTGAAATAAAACAGTTTGAACCCGCGACCTCTAGATTCTTAGCCAAGGATCGTAACTCAGGCTTCATTTGACGGTCGTCTGTACCGAGCAAAGCCTTATTTATTTTGTTTTCGTAGAAAGCAATTATTTTTGGTTATTTTACGTTTTCAATTTTTACCCTGACGAAGCTTGGGATAAGCGAAACCGGTTGGTGTTAAATTAAAAGTAAATTAGTGGTTCAAAAAAAAATTGTTTGATTTATTCAACCTTATTTATTTCTTCAATAAATGTAAATTCACTTTGAGGCATCAATTTACATTAAATAATTTAAAAATAAACTTCTTCAATTAAGTTGAAATCGCATTGCGGCATCATTTTCACTTAAATTATCAAGACTTATTTTACATAAATCATTATTTAAAAATAAACGTCAAGATGTTTTGAATTCAACGCTTACTTCATTTAAAAAAAAAATCAAATTCCTGCAAATGATGGGTATTTTGTTTACTGTAATATCTTCAAAAGATTGGTATTCCGTTTGTGGCGTCATTATTAATAAATTAATTAAAAATGTTATTAATAAATTAATAAATAATAGTGATCACTACTATTGTAATATATATATATATATCAACATATTTCGAAAGCGAAACTTCCTCATCAGGATATACAGAACACTAAAAAATAATAATGTCAAGTATGGATAAATGATAAACAAATAACACCGTAATGTAAGAATAGACAAATTAAAAACATACGTGAAAATTGATTAAAGCAGGTAAGTAATTAATAAGAAATGTTATAAAACATTGAACAATAACTTTAAAATAAAATAAATTATTTTTATTATTAATATTAATATGAAAATAAATAAAAGGATATTTGATTATTAATAATATTTAATTGACTATTAACACTTTTTCTAATTTCTAAAATATCAATAATTCTAATTGTAAACCAGTTTCATTTATATGTATATTTTTACAACCTGTATCAAAATAATCATTCGTTTCCAAAATATGGATTGGAAATTCATAATAATAATTATTATTTAAACATTTTAGGTGTTCCTTAAGTATAATATTAAAATTTATTGAAGTCTTTAAATACGTTTTTTTATGTGAGGAAAGCTTCGCTTTCGAAGCATGTTGATATGCTCATATTAAAAATGTGTTGATTACAAAGTAATTTTGAATTCATTTATAAACAATTAATAATTTAAATAAATAATGATAATTGTTTCCTCCACTATTTTAATAAATAAATATCTACATGTTTCTAAATCAATGGTTCCTTTATATATAATGTACACCAATTAAAAAGAAAAACATATACACAAACAAAATATAAACACAGACAAAAATAACAATAAGTGACGAGAGAAGGTAAATAAGCGGGCAGTGATATAAAGAAATAATGACATCAATTAAATAAAATCATTAGAAAATAATGGTTATTGTATTTATATTAAAAATTAGTAATTCAAACCAAATCAAGAAACAATCTTATTTGTTTATTTATATTATACAATGGTAATATATTGAACTATGGTGATTGTAAACAATATACGACCGAGCTAGATAACTCAAACTCAAACTTAATGGTGAATGTGCTATTTTGGAGCCTTTAATAGCTGGAAAGATATAATTGTATAACCTTGAACGTTGTACCACAACCGAAATCCGCAAAATTAGATTTCATGGCTACCGAGAAAGGCGCAATAGGAAATAAAAACATTTGACGAGAAGATCTTCTGCTGTCACGGCGACCTGAGTTCTGACCTCCAGTTCACGGAGCAGATCCGGTGCATCATGCGGCCCACGGACGTGCCCGACAAGGCTGCTCTGCGACCTGCTGTGGCCCGACCCCGACAAGGATACCACCGGCTGGGACGAGAAATAGACGACACGCTGATGTACTCTTTCCAGATCCTGAAGCCGGCCGACGAGCGCCACCTGGCGTACGGGCAAACCAACACCAAGCGTCCCGTCACCAACAAAGACAAAGAAGATTGGAAGAAAGGATCAGTACCCCCGGCCCCAGTCCCCACCCGCCGCCCAACTTCACATAACTCCTATCATTTGTATTAGCGTCTTGCAATATATCATAAGGAATAAATACAGTTAGCTTCTTTTTTTTTTCAATTAAACATGTATGAAAACATAGACCAAGCCGTATTTAATTTTGATAATCTAGCTGCATCTCTTTATATGGTCAATAAATAATGTGTAATGATAGTGTCCAAAAAAAAAAAAAATTAATTAATATAGGAATAATGTAAGAATAGGAAGTAAGATTTGTACAGCGCCCTTGAGGTGATTTTTCACAAAAACGGCGCTATAAAAATCATCCGATTATTATTATTATACACAACGTACAGGAATTAACATTAAAAATACAATGAATTAACATACTATATATATATAATAAATACCAGCCGCCCAATAACGGTCTACAACAATATGTATACAAAAGAAAATAAAGTGTGGGTCAAGTGAAAACAAAACAATGCTTTAGACTTTCTGAATGGGAGAAGTTATTAAGAGAGGTAGAAATAATTGATTTCAAGGAATTGAAGAAATCTAGAAAAGTTTATGGAGCTATCACTAAATATGTGAATTATAATGCCACTGCAGTATCCAGATGCTATATAATATTTCTTAGCCGACACAAATACTTGTACAAGTTTTACGAAATGTAAGAATCAATTATAGATTTAAGTTTAAAAAACGAAAAAGCAGCTCGTTAACCCCATCATTAACATTTTTAATATCGATGTCCATGCAATGTTTTCCAATTTTTCTAAATTTTACATGTTTATATATAAAAAAAATGAATGTTTATCTGTGTGTTCTCGATTTTCTCGGAAAAGGCACAGTTTGTTCTTATCAGTGCTGGGAAGGTTTAAAGAGTAGTTTGAATGAAATTCAATATTGTTCACGGTTGCTATAACGTTTTAACATTCGTATGAAAAACATTGAACGCGCCATGCTGTACTGAGGTGAGTTCATAGATATACTACTCTGGTTAACCACAGATTACATATTCAAAAGAATGAGGTTTGTACTGGTAGAATATTTTCAAAATTGAAAACACAAGTAGGTACCTACTTAAGAACTTAATTATTTAGATACGTTTTGAAAAAATAAATGTTTCTTTATTTAGAGATACTAACAGTCGTCACAAGGCATTAATTTCGCTGTCAAATCAATTATGTCACCCAAACGACAAGCGAGAATTCGCAACTTCATATCTTTATTAATAAAAAAAATAACCCCATCAAGGCCGGGTACACATCAGCTAGTACCTTATAAAAAAACATCTTGAGATTTCCCAGCTCCTCGGAAGGCGACAAAATTGAGATTAATATTACAAATTATCTGTTTAACATTATTGGAAGATTATTTCATTCTGATTGTAATGATCTGCTGACCCTGTACAAATCACAAGTGCACCCCACTGTAGAATTTGACAGCCACCTCTGGTCGGGAGTCCCAAAATATCTGAAAAAACCCTTGACTCTGTGCAGAAACAACGGGCGGTCCGTTTGATAGATTCGCCTATCTTAACAAATCGGTTGCAATCTTTGGAGCACAGACGTCAGGTGGGAATGCTGTCTTGTTCTACCGGTATTTTAATGGAAGATGCTCCGAGGAATTAGCGTCATTGATCCCTTCGGCACCGGTGCATAGTCGGGAAACACGCCAAACGCGCGCCCAACATTTGCACACGGTTGACATTTGTCACATGAGAACAGGTTGCTTCTACGATTCGTTCTTGTGTTCAACGGCTCGGCTGTGGAATGATCTGCCGGCCTCTGTGTTTCCTTCATCCTATAACATGGGTCTCTTCAAGACCCAAGTTCACTCCTTCCTATCCTCTAAAAGATCCTCCTCACAGCATCCCCAAAGATGATATAGGCCTTGAGGGAAATTATTTCCCTCAGGGTCTCCTGTGTGGAGTTACTACAAAAAAAGTGTAACGATTTTTTGTGTACTTCGGCATGTGATTGTATCCTTTATTAGAATTTACTCGGTCCGAAATCAACCAAAAATAAACAAGATACCTTAAATAATGCAACTTATGTTAGTACTGTTTATATGGTTTCAAGTGTCAAACTTATAAATTACCTCAACTCCATCATTCTTCCTCCTATTCTCAGTAATAACAATCCTTCAATAATTTACTGTAAATATTTATTTATTTATTTACGCCCATTGCAGGCTTTCACGTGGACATTTACAAATAACGTTGAAAAGGTACGTATGTATTATAATAGATAATATTAAAAAAAAAACAACGTAATTCGACGCTTTTATCCAGAGTTAAATATTTTCAAATAACCTAGCTCCACTCGATGAAAAAAACTGTACTAATGCACGCTTATACTGTAACATTAATGTTCCAAATATATCAATAACATCGAATTGTTTATTCCCCAGATGTTGAATCCATCGCATGGGGGAATATTATTGCGACGCCGAAGTTGAGTTATCATAATAAAATGATAGGTATATTTAAGCCAAGCTAGAACATTTATTATATTAATCAGAAAAATATCAATTGTTAACAACCTAATGTTTATTTTATCTGTGATTTAATGATCCCATCTTCTACAATTTCATCGCTTTTTGCAAACCGTCATCAAAAACTCAAGATTTACGACCTTTGGCAAAATCGAAGACTTTGGCGCATGAAAAGAAATTAGAAATAATTCCATTGAAATTAATAGAAAAATATATTATATTTGTTAAGAGGGCAGAGTTATATTTAACGTTTGTTTTTTGGGTAATTTTATACAATTCCGCTTCAGTAGAAAAATACATAATTCAGAAAAAAGAAATATACTGTTAGGTTCATAAAAATAAATAAAAAATTATTGCACATGCGGATTTTCAAAATATTTCACTTTATTTTTTACTTTACGTAAATCGAAATACGTAAATATGTAAGGGGATCGACGCCATCTTTAATGTTGTTAGTATGATATGACATTTGTCGGAAGCGCCAACTGCAAAATCATCTTATTATTTAACCCAACCTAATAACCTAAGAACCTAAAAATCGTCTTATTATTTAACCCAACCTAATAACCTAAGAACCTAAAAATCATCTTATTACTTAACCCAACCTAATAACCTAAGAACCTAAAAATCATCTTATTATTTAACCCAACCTAATAACCTAAGAACCTAAAAATCGTCTTATTATTTAACCCAACCTACTAATATAAGAACCTAAAAATCATCTTATTATTTAACCCAACCTAATAACCTAAGAACCTAAAAATCTTATTATTTAACCCAACCTAATAACCTAAGAACCTATCATCTTATTATTTAACCCAACCTAATAACCTAAGAACCTAAAAATCATCTTATTATTTAACCCAACCTAATAACCTAAGAACCTAAAAATCGTCTTATTATCATACTAACAACATTAAAAATGGCGTCAATTTCCCTTACATATTTACATATTTTGATTTACGAAAAGTAAAAAAGTGAAATATTTTGAAAATCCGCATGTGCAATTATTTTTTATTTATTTTTATTAACCTAACAGTATATTTCTTTTTTCTAAATTATGTATTTTTCTACTGAAGCGGAATTGTGTAAAATTACCGTTTTTCGCAATCTACATCTTAGATCTTTGATTTACTCCACAATAATACTTTTAAAATAATATTGTCGCTGTACATGCTGTATGGGCGGTAAATGTGATAACAATGGATATCTAAAAAAAGCTTTAACATACAAAAATAGATGGTAATGTTTAACATTTCGTTTAACGTTAAAGTAAAGTTGTGCATTCGAGTTTAAAATCGCTTTCGCGTTCAATAGAAGCGTTCAACTGAATCTACGAAATAATAAAATAAGTCTTAGTTGTCTTCGGTTATCATAGAAACGAATTATTTTATTCCATTGGAATTCTAAAATGGGGAAAAGCCCAAGCGAAAAGTATGTTAAAATTTCTCCCGTTTAGCGATAATGTTCTTTAAAGTATTTCTTTCATTTGTTGGTATTGTCACGCAAATACCGCGAAACTTGAAAATAATGATTGTTGACGAAGGTGTTTTTTTTCTTCATTGGATTAAATAAAATATGTGCATTACTCTTCAAGGATGATTTCAGCCATCGATCCGTAACGAACTACTGTAAAGAAAGGGTAATATTTTCCATTAAAGAAGGGTTGTTAAAATGTTTGCAGGGAACTCCGGAATAGTGATATAATTGGTAAATTTCCCTTTCACAGCTTCGTTTTCACTTAAATCAAACGACAAAATTTGTATACATTCGCCAAGTCCAGACAAACGAAGGTATCCTAAAGCTATTTAATATATGGCTGAAAATCTGCAAATATTATTAAATCACATGAAAAATTCATCCGGAGTTAAGAACAAGGAGAGATGCTTTTTGGAAAAGAGGTCAGCCAATTTAAATAGATAAAAAACCAAATTATTAATAAACGTTGAGGATCAATTATTTTTTATTAATTTGACAATTTAATGAGTATTTTAAAGATAAATAGCTCATGATGAAAATAGGATACACCGCAAGCTGAAATAGGTGGGTTTGCCCCAATTTTTTTCCAGAGTCATCTACATTACGCCACAGGTAACAGTTCGGAAGCAAAAATCGTTCATTCACACTATTGAACTCCAATACAAAACCTTAGTCGTTCCTTGAGAGTGAGTTCGGAACGAGTGAATCCAGATTTGTGAACTTAGTGAGTCCAGCGCCTTCGGAATCGGATTCATCAAGACCGGCCGGAACGACTCTCCTCTATGCCGCGCCTACCGTGAATTGCCAAACATTGTGAACTACCGTTCCGAAACTGTCAACATCTACATTATGTTTAATAACTAATAATGTTTAAAGTAAATAATAACGTAATTGCTAACTTACTTAATATTGAGTTTTAATCTTGTTAAAACTAAGCAAATATTCATATTTTTAATGAATGTCATTCGCTTAATGACAGCTGATAGCCGTCCATCCGAGAGAACCAGAACCGGAGTTAAGCAAGAAGTTTTTAAGCCTGAAGAAAAAAGATAAGAAATCTCCCTAAAAAAAGAACGTGCATTGCGCTCCTAGATATGAATCCAAGAGTCTTCAGCTAACCTAATGGAATTTTCATGCCGAAATCGTCGCAAATAAAATAAGAAAAACCATACACTTTTTCAGACCCATACGAAACTTTCTCGACTTACAACACTTGAAAATGATTTATTTTACGGTCTGTCAATCGATTATTGAGTATGGTATCATAGCATGGAGAGGTGGTACTTCATCTATACTAGACTCAATCATAAAGGCACAGAAAACGATTATAAAAATAATCCTTAAGCTACCTCTAATTACAGACTCTAACTTAATATTTAATATGATGAGAGTATTTGACGTTCAGCAGATTTACGCTAAAACAACCCACAATCATCTTTATTCGAACAAAAATAAATACTATGAAAAGAGACGAAACACTTATTACTAGAAATGCCAACATTTTAGTTACTTTGCGATAAGAATTTACAACATTCTTCCGGTTAGCATAAAAAAACCCGATTTACAAAAAATATTCAAACACAATGTAAAAAATTGGATTAAAAGTAATGATAGGTCATTTACCGATGCACTCACCCAAATTCGAAATTATTGATTCAACAATTTACGAAGCATATCTTAATATAAGTATACATTCATAGGTGTTTTAAAATTATAAAATAATTTTGCAAAATTACTGCCTCAACACAGGCTAGCCTAGGAGGCGGGTTATGTGATACTTCAACTATAACTGTTAATATATTCAATTTATTTTTTATAACTTATTGAAGTTTGTAAACCTCATTGTAATATTTTAATCATTGAAGAAGATAATATTAACACATCCCAAATGAACCACGAAACCGAAAAAAAAAACAACAATTAAAAAGATTTCAGTCGCATCTGGGACTCGAACCCAGGACCTCTATCTATGGAATGTGTTAATATCATCTTCTTCAATGATTAAAATATTACAATGAGGTTTACAAACTTCAATAAGTTATAAAAAATAAATTGAACATTTCTTTCCAGACTTGTAAAATAAGTCAATAGATGTCTCAAATAAATAAAAATCGGGTAGGTATATCCGAGACTCTATCCAGATTACAATTGAGTTCTGGATGAAACTTTGCAATCATCATAAGGATAGCAGCCAATAATATGGGATTTATAAAAATGGAGGATAATATTAACAAATCTTGAACATGAAGTATGATATCGGTGTAAATGGCGTAAATTGAACTGGTCTCATTAGCTAAGTTGGTTAAGCGGTTACCCCGGATAGGTAGAGGTCCTGGGTTCGAGTCCCAGATGCGACTGAAATCTTTTTAATTTCTGTTGTTTTTTCGGTTTCGTGGTTCATTTGGGATGTGTTAATATTATCTTCTTCAATGATTAAAATGTTATTATATTATTTTCTATTTTACTTTATAAACCACTGTACACTTACATTATTATATTATACATGTCTTTTAGTTATAATTAAATTTAATTACAATAAATATATTATTATTAACCAAGATATTATTCTTCATACACCACCGAGTTTTACATTTTTCATTGCGAATTAACAGACGTTTATTTCTAAAAAAATACCTGCTACAGAAATGTTCATTTTATATTCAGTTCTGTTTCGAAATTAATTTTACAATGTCCTTATTTTGTGAAAACCTAAGTGCTTTTCATAATAAACCCAGTTGGTTTGTATTATGGTATGCCGGATAACATGATCAGCGATTTCCGTCGAACAAGCTGCGGCAATATTGAGTTCCGACCTGTAATCAGATTCCTGGAAAACCACGGCTAATGTGAAATCCCTACCTCGTGCCTGGGATATACGAGTACAAACATACACGTGATGGACTTTATGGCGTGTAACCCATTTGAATTTAATCTAGTCCGTAAAAAACATTCTAGATTATTTTCGAATAGAGGATATTTGGATTAAATGCTTTGAACGAAAAGCTCAGCTGACCGATTAAAATAATTCAGTTTTTTTTATTATTTATAAATTTATTAGTATCCGTTCATTGTTCCATGTAATAATTGTGTAATTCATGAACCACCCCAAACATATTAAACTTTTTTTTAAAGTTTGTATTCGAAAATAAACTGTTCAAAATAAAATTAAAAATCAGGAACGAAACAAATTGTATTTTGATTCAAATTAATAAGAAATATTTTGTGCAAACTACTATTTAATACACAAAAATCAAAATATTTCAAAAGCGAAGAATAAGTGTACGGTGTATCCTGATGAGGAAAAATCCCGATAAAAACTGCTATTTAATATATAAATATCAACATGTTTCGAAAGCAACGCATAAGCATACTATGTATCCTCACGAGGGAAGCTTCGCTTTCAAGATATGTTGATATTTATATATTAAATAGTGGTTTACACAAAATTTTATTATTAATTTTGTTAATAATGACATCCCGAAGTAATTTTACATTTATTGAAGAAATGTATTTTGATTGCTTTTTTAGTTAATTTAAATTTCTACAAATTTTGCGTAGCTTGGTTCAGTTGCCAGGCTTCCACACTATATGGAAAAATAATTTCTTTTGAAGTGTCCTATTTGGCAAAAATATTTTTGCCAATCAATTTTTTTTTTCTTGATTTGTTCTTTTTGAATTAATTCGTTCAGTCTTATATCGTCTCATACGTTTACAATTTAGGAGGCAGGGATGGTTACCACGGCCGGGAAACCATCAATTGGATAACCAACACATTTGATATGTTCAAGTGGCTCGCTCCGTTTGGTGACTTAGCAGAAATGCTCGAGTTCATAGGGTGAGGTTTGTCCGGACTTTGGCGGGCGGATGCGCTGCCCACATGCTGCGTGATGGACCGGATCGAGAGAGGCCGATTGACGGAAACACCTTGACCTCTCCAGCTAGACTCTCTCTACCAATCGCCCTGCACCGAAGTGGGATGGATGGATTAATACTTCCGTCACTCTTTAAAACTGTTTTTCTCCTTCCTTTCCCTAAAAAGACCCTTCTCACATCATCCCGAAAGATGGCTTAGGCCCTGAGGGAATTTTTTTTTCACGGGCCCTCTTGTTTGACTTTACTAAAATATTTTATTCACTTGGTCCTGCAATATCTTCCTGGGATTTTTCTGACTTCTTATTTCATCCTATTGTACATAATCCATTCTGTTGACACTCCTTTCTCCAACAATCTACCGCACATTTCGAAGTCACCTAAACGTCCCTTTCTCTACTGATTATTATGCTAGCATCACCTTACAAAGTTTTTGGATCTCCTCCTTCGTAATACAGTTGTACATAACATACATTCGCATAAAATATGTAATTTCTTCAGTGTTCAGTCTATTTTTGTCGTTTTTCTGACAGTTCTATGTCTTACAACTAGGTTGATATGAAATATCCAACGAAGACTCGAAAATATTAAAACAAGAAAATAACATTCCAACATAAGTTCAGTTACCTAGTCCAACAACCCTATTTTCACGATACAAATGGTGGCGAATCTTCATGAAACTCTCGAAATTCGTCCCACTCCAAAATATCTCCGTCAATTATCTTTGATAGAAGAACGAATGAGAGGAGAAGGTTATATAAAACGTACCCTCGCTGCATCTGATATGAAACGAGTGCCAGTTCCGAGGGGTTTACTTTGGTTGACAGAGCATTGTGGGGGGACGATAAAATAGATTGGCTCGGATACAAATAGGGAGGGTGAAGTGGAACTCCGTGTCTACTTACTTAGGCTAAGGCAAGGGGTTAGAGAATCAAAGTAAATGAACACAATCTATTTCCTTACATTGTTATTGTCCCGTATAAAAGTTTCTACTAATGCTTTTTGAGGAAATTCAATTTGGAATTAACATCGATTTTTTTCTGTTACTGTCTCGATAGTTTTTTTTTAAATGTATTTTCTAAATAAAACCCTTTCTTGCCTTTCTATTTTTATAACCTCATAGATACGAGTACTTTGTTATAATAATAATAATAATAATAATAATAATGTTTTTATTTAATTTCTAATACAATTACAAACATGTTATATTTAATACGTAAGAGAAATTACAGGTACTTATTTAATATATGTAAAACAATGAAGAAATATACTAAAAATAAAAAAATAAATAAATTCAGAGATATTTAAATAAATTCAGGCAGTGGTGAAGATCGCGTCAATGAGAAGAGATTCTTTCAAGAATCAATAGAATTTCCCTTTTGAATCTTTCCTCACTGACGCAAAATATGTCGATATCCTGTGAGATTTTGTTCAGGAGCAATATACTCCTCCCCACCGGGAGAACCATTGGCAGGTTGGTTCTATAGGTAGGAAGATAGAATAATCTATGACGACGCTGTCTTAGATAGTCATCAGGAACATAAAGACTTATGCGTTCCAAAATAGCTGAATTCTCTATGGAGCCTCGCAATAGTCTAAAAAAGTGGGTAGCGGCATACCCCTCTCTTCTGAGCTGCAGGGAGTGAAATCCAAGCATGCCCAGAAGAAAGTTAGTTGGATAAAGCCACGGATAGAGTCCGTACTCCCTCATGTAAAGAAATCTCAAAAACTTTTTCTGAACCCTCTCTAACATGAGGGAGCACCCCGTCTCGTGAGGATTCCAAATAGCCGACCCACTCTCCAGCCTACTACGGACTAAAGAGAAGTATAATATTCTAAGAGTACGAGTATCCCGAAAAACCCTCACGGTCCGAATGACAAATCCTAACATTTTTAATGCAGATTGACATACCCCTTCGATATGAACACGAAACGTAAGTTTACTTTCATACACGATTCCAAGATCCTTTATAGTAGAAACACGTTTGAGATTATGACTGAGCATAGTATATCTGTGGTAGGTGAGACTAAATGCTCTGGTGAAAGACAGGACTACGCATTTTGAGATATTGAAATAAAGCTGATTTCGTAGGCTCCATTCAGAGATGTTATCAATGTCAGCTTGAAGATGTAGGCAATCTAAAATATTTCTAATTAGTAGAAATAATTTGAGATCGTCAGCGAAAAGGAGAAAGCGAGAAAAACGGATGACTTTTGCAATGTCATTAATGAAAATAGAGAAGAGAAGAGGCCCTAGGATTGACCCTTGGGGGACCCCAGAAAAAACAAGAAAATCAGCGGATTGAAAAATTCCGTGTGTGACAAATTGCTTCCGGTTTTTGAGATAACTTCCAAAAAACTTTAGCATACGTAGGGAGAAACCCATTAGGGCAAGTTTTGTTAGTAAGATATCGTGATTCACGGTATCAAAGGCTTTGGAGAAATCATTATACGAACAGTCTACTTGGTATCCACTATCTAGGGACCTAGCAACATAGTCAGTGAAAACCATCAGATTGGTTTCCGTAGATCTTCCTTTTCTGAAACCATGCTGTTCGGGGATAATATATGCGTCTATTTGAGGTACAATGAATTTATGGATTAGTTTTTCAAATAGTTTAGCAGGAGCTGAAAGTATGGCAACAGGTCTATAATTCTCGATTGACTTTTTGGAACCATTTTTAAAAATAGGACATATTTTTGAAATTTTCCATAATTCTGGAAAAGTGGAGGTACTAATAGCTAAATTAAATATAAAAGTTAAAGGTGCTTTGAGGAATTCAGCGCACCCTTTAATAAAGAATACGGGAACGAAGTCGGGGCCGATAGAGTGCGAGTTCTTCATGTGTCTTATGGCATTCATAACATCAGATTCCGTAAATATACATAAGTCAACGTTAGAGGCTCCTCTGGTATTAAATGAAAGAGAATTATCAATGGAAGAGCGTTCGATTCGGTGTATTTGCGTTCCTCTAAGAGTTGAGAGTGAAATTTATTACTGCTATCAACTTTTTTGGAAGCTAGCATGCTAAGAATGTGGAAGTGAAACACGGTTAGTTTATTTGAATAGTCTTAGTTATTTTATTTACTATAATATCTTCAATAGATTGATATTCACTCTGTGGCGCCATTGTTAATAAATAAATTAAAAATTACTTTGTAATCACCACATTATTAATGTATACATATCGACATGTTTCAAAAGCGATGCTTTCCTCATCAGGAATATACAGAATGCTAAAAAAATAATAATGTCAAGTATAGACAAATGATAAACATAGAACATAATCAATTTTATGTATATAATGTGTCTATTCTTGTATTATTCTGTTCTATTTTTTAGTATTCTGTATATTCCTGATGAGGAAAGCTTTGCTTTCGAAACATGTTGATGTGTACGTATTAATAAAATGGTGATTACATTTAATTAATTTATTTTATTTACTATTCAATATTATTAAAATGTTTTTTTTCCTTATTGTGTTAATAGTCAAAACGTTTCTCGGTATGTCTTTCATTATCTCGAAATAATAATATTTTATGAATATTTAGAATGATTTTCAACATTAGAATATTTAATAATTCTGGTTTTGATACTGACAATTCGTAGCGAAAATTCATTATAATGATTTATTAAAACGATTTTTAAGCTTTTCCGCACTTTTTAGTTTTGACCTGACTGGTACAATTTTTACTTAAACTATCATACATGTACAATTTTTAGGTATTAGTGGTGGTAAACAATGTTTTATATAAAATTTATTATTATACTTATCCCGATTTTATGTATTGTAGGGTTTGAGGTGTTTTGTATTTATTAATATTGTAACTTTATATACCTACCTATTTTTAAAAAAATACTCAAACAGGTCAGATCAAAAAATAAAGTTAAAACAGTTAAAACATCGTTTTAATAAATTTTTAGAATATTATATTTTGTTAGTTAAATATAATGCTCAGAGTTGACCTCAAAAACATTGATTATTTACTTCCCATAGACTGCGATTGGCTGTACAATGGAAATGCATATTTTAAGAAAAATTGATTAATGCGAAGAAATATCCCATCCCCATTAACATTTCAAGTGATTTCATTCAAGTTGAAACAATAAAAAAACGATGTTTTTTCAGCGTTTGTTATTAAAACATTTCATATGTATTTATTCAATAGGGCTGGGCTGATCCGTTAATGGCTTTAAGACTCATCATTCTATTGATCAGGCCGACATAAATTTAGCAACGTACATAAAAGCCAACCACGCGATAAAACGTGACATGTATAAACCATTCCCGTACTATCAAAAGTTTGAGGCAAAATGAACAGGAGGGAAATATGTTGTTATAGGAACGTGGGCGACAAGCAATAATAATGTTTCTTATCCAACAGGAAGTGTCCACAAACAACCAACCCTTGTTGAACAGACCGGTTGTTGTCCGATTACTCCAGTTAAGCAACATCTGGCGAGGTCATAAAACTTTTACGTGTTTTTAAATTCATGTAAAAACATAAGAAGTTTCATAATTTTATATTTGTTTTTTATCATAATGTTTAGTTTACATGACCAAAGATCCCACGGTAAGTTTCAAAAGATGTGGAGCGACAGAGGTATAACGAAAACCATCAATATCAGACTCGTCCGGGTGCTGATTTTCCTCATATTTCTTTACGGTGTGGAAACAAGGACACTCGGAAGCGGATAGACGCCTTTGAAATGTGACGCTGGAGGAAAATGTTCAGGATTCCATGGTCAGTCAGACGAACAGATACGCCAATTTTGGAAGAGCTTTGTATCCACAATGGGCTATCAACTGCCTATAGCGTATCCTCAGATTTTTTGAACATAACACTCGCCAAACCGAGAACTCCAACTTGGAGAAGCTCATGGTCATTGAAAAAGTGGAAGAAAGGAGAAGTAGAGGAAGGTCACTGTAACGTCGGTGTCTGCAGCTCTTCACGCAGCGCAGGATCGCGAGGAGTGGTGGAGCCTTCTACACGAGGAAGATTGGAGTAGGGGGGGGGGGGGGGTCACGATTCTCAACAATAAAAAAGCGACCGAAGAAGAAGTTGTGACGTAAATATTCATATCGCACCATTAGTGTAAGTCATCTAGAGATTACATGAATAAACACTATTAGTGGTTTCAGATACGAGGGTTAGAAGATCAAAACTGCTTGATAAAATTAATTTAATTTTTCTTTTACGAATAATATTCGAAAATCTCCTACTACCATTACACTAAGTGGAAAATGTTGCTTGTATCGTTGTGGAGAACTCGAATAGACGAGGAATTGAACCCACGATGCCTGGATGGGAACTGTATATTACATTAAATCTTAACGATAAACGAAATCTCTTATCTTTTTAAAACATTTTATGTATTATTTGTGAATGACTACAATTTTAAGGACTTCGCATTTTCCTTTCAATAAATCTGTTACTCTAATAATATTGAAAAATAAAAATACTGAAGTAAAACCTATTTCGACTTGTGACTTAAAAAAAACTTGAGGCAGGTATTTCAGTTGCTTTTTAAGCTCGGCTTATGAAATATTTACGTTTGTCAAGTTGCTATGTTGTGGTAACACTTTACTGATTATTATTATATGCCATGCGAAGAACGTTTATTTTAATCCAGTCCCACTTAAATTACCTAATAAAATTATGGAGAAACACACACATAACAATTGAACGAATAACAAATAATACAGAATAAAGTTATAAAAAAAACTTTTCAATTATAACCAAAACAAAAGCTATGTCAAGATGCTGGAAATCAGAAAACTGTATGAATATAATATATGCCTCTTAATTTACAAAATACACAATGGACTTATACACACGAACACAGCATTTATAAAAACATCACTAGTATACGAACACTACATAAGACAACATAATAAATTGTATACGAATACAGTAAAGACTAAAAGTGGTAAAAGAAACATAGGCCATAGCCTGAAAACGGAGAATCGAGTTGAAATTGAAAATTGTTCAATCTAAAATAATTGAGCAAAATAACAATGAATGATATAAAAGAATAATAAATAAGATAGCTATTATATGTAAGACGTCAGGTGGGAATGCTGTCCTTGTTCTGTTCTAAATTTTAATGGAAGATGCTCCGTGGAACTAGCGTCATTGATCTCTCCGGCACCGGTGCATAGTCGGGAAACACGCCAAACGCGCGCTTAACATTGGCACACGGTTGACATTTGTCACATGAGAACGGGTCGCTTCTGCTATTCGTTCTTGTATTCAACAGCTCGGCTGTGGAATGATCTGCCGGCCTCTGTGTTTCCTCCATCCTATAACATGGGTCTCTTCAAGACCCATGTTCACTCCTTCCTATCCTCTAAAAGACCCTCCACACAGCATCCCCAAAGATGATATAGGCCTTGAGGTAAATTATTTCCCCCAGGGTCTCCTGTGTGGAGTTACTGTAAAAAAAGGTAGAAATGAAAAAGTATGGAATATAAATAATATAATCGAATATTACGTGATATGAGATTAAGTAATATGAGAATTTCCAGAGTGGAAGATACTCTCAGTATCGCCCTGGTGAAAGACCACCATTCAGAATTGAAACGTTGCTTGAAATAGCTTTCAGCCGTGTTTGGTGACCAGATCTGAATAGTCAGGTTTTCCCAACCTTCCTCTTCCCCTCCCCAATACCTTCAGCCTCACAACATTCCCCAAATGGGAATGCCATAGTCTCACTGGCTCCAGACGGTTGGGAGCAGTTGGGACTCTTGTGAGGTATTCATATAAAAAAAAATTATGTATAATATAAGGATTAAACTAGATTAAGAATAATATATATAAATGTATGCAGTCAATTAATATAATATGTATGTAGTAAGTTAAGAAACAGAAATAATGATGTATTTCTTTTAAATTAATAAAAGAAAATTCAATAATTTTATTGAATCGTAAAAAAAAATCGCCCCTCCGAAAATCAGAATTTTTGTATCTAATTTTGAAAACAAATCATTCCTATTCCGCGAGGAGCATATTATTAAAAAAAATCCTTGATATTAAATTACCTCAAATTGTGGAACACCCAGAATTTTAATAAAAAAATATGACGATTCACGTCAAATTGTCACTCCCTTGTAATATGAAATATTCCAGGCTCCTTGTGTTGTGACGACACAATAACGCGAGGGTTGCCCCTTCAAAAAAGTAGCAAACCAAATAAAACCTGACGTGTTCATTCACTTGTAACTTGATGTGTCGGCATCTGTATGAATACGAGTATGAGATTTGAGGAGAATATTCCAAACGCGGAGCAGTGCTTTATTATATAATTTGCAAGATTAAAAGATAAAAAATCAACAAAAAATAACGGTCAAATCAAAATCAAATAAAAAATCACCCGGTATATAACACCCTCCTTGAAAATATACGTTAAATCCCTTATTATTTTATTGTTAAATAACTGATCCACCTCTACTGGGTTTTTTTTTTGGAATAAAGTTACGTAGTTGTGAATTCCTGCTTGTCGTTTGGGTGCCATAATTGATTTGACAGCAAAAAAAAAGAAACAAAGTTTGACTGTTTCATTTGATTATAATTGATAACCATAAAGATAACTTCATACAATAGTAAAAAGAAATATTCATTTGAAAATTTTAATTTATTCCAAACATTTATTTTTTCAAAATACATCTAAATAAGTTCTTAAGTAGGTACCTACTTGTATTTTCCATTTTGAAAATATTCTACTCAAAAAAACGTTCTGTTGAATATGTAATTTGTGGCTAACCAGAATGGTATATCTATGGGCTAACCTCAATACAACATTCGGTTTATTGTTTTTCATACTAATTTTAAAACGTTATAGTAACAGTTTTACATATTGGATTTCATTAAAACTACTCTCTAAACCTTACCGTCACTAATAAGACCAAACTGTGCTATTTTCAGCGAAACCAATTCAGTAATTGTCGAGAAAATCGAGGATAGACAGACGGACAAACATTCATTTTTATATATGATATGAATAAGATATATATTCCCAGCTGAATAACTCAAGCAAAATCAAATCGCTGGAGGAATGTCCACAAATGTTCCGTGTCCCGGGGTTAAGCATATTACAGAATATATCGTGAAAGTGATCTCGTCTGAAATTGAAACCTAAGTTTGTCTTTACAAAGAAGAACACTCAGGCAGGATGAGGACCCTACACGCATGTCCCAGCGATTTAATACGAATCCTAGTGGAATGCAAGGACCTGCCTACATACACACAGACTTCTTCAGAATACTACTTATGTTCAGATTGAAAATAACGGAGAAGGGAACAGGAAATTGGACACAAGTGGTGTGTCGCTTTGCTCTGAATATTTCAACATTTATTTGCCTGTCATTTAATCCCTTCAAAATCAACTGTGAAACGAGAGAAAAGGAGAAATAATTTGATTATTTTTCAATAGATTTCTGGTAGGTAGTTACCACCCGGCTTTGGCGGAGTTTCAATATAATATCGTGCAATATCATACTGATAGGTCAATGGACAATAGTTTCAAAGTGCCAGAGCTCACGATGGTGATTACTAGCTTAGAATGGATGTTTTCCTGTCTCAGAAAACATAATTTCCTACTTATTTAATATTATTATTATTATTTTTTTTTTGAAGCTATAAACCTCATTGTAATATATTTTCAACTGTCCCCTTACGGTGCCAGACACTCTGTTACCTGAGTCAATATTTTTGCTCCTAACGTATTAATACGTTTAGGTTAATATCAATAATAATAATAATAACAAAGCATTTATATAGCGCAGTTTTGTGTTGTTTCACTACAAGTGCGCTTTACTATAAATAAACTTAAAAATGATTAAATAACCCCATTCCGTGGTATCCTACAGTGCTACTTTTACATTCTATTCTATTATATTCATTCTTAACATATTACATACATTCCAGCTTATTCTTAATACTACTCCTACAGTAGTCCTTAGGTACATATTTATATAATATTGGCTCAGGTAACAGAGTGTCTGGCACCGCAAGGGGACAGTTAAAAATATATTACAATGAGGTTTATAGCTTCAATAAGTTATTAAAAAAAAAAAAGTCTATGAAACCCAAAATTTTTGTAATGCTAGAAAAATCATTTTTCAACAAATTTAAAAAATAAAAATCGACGTTTGACTTACAATTTAATTAATATTAATATTTCCCTACGAGAGGTATTTTTAGTCACGGCAAAATCACGCATAATCCTTACTTTTCGACGCACTTTCAAGGATATCCCGTAGTGCATTTTCTTTAGCATTCCGGAATCGGTTCGGAGATTGCGGGGGGGGAGAGGTTTGGTTCTTTGCTACAGCGTGATTCACTCTCGTTTCTTGCAACACGAACTAACTTCGGCGAACCGCTATGCGCTGCTGCAAACGCTATTATATATGTGTTTTTTGTGAATTTGTAAAATGGCAAGACGTGATTTGACAGAATATTACATGTTTATTATGTTTTTGTTTACGTATTTATTTAAAATTTAGAATAAATATTTCTGTACTTCACTTTTTTTTGACATATCTTTGAATTGTTTCTTAATTTGAACTCAAATAGGTTAAGTTAGGTTAGGTTATATCAGAATACTTGGAGACCTTCTCACTTAACGTGTTTCTTGGGAAAATTTGGTTTATTTTATTTAATTTTTTTTGTGTAAATTCTTTTACACTAGTTAAATATTTAGTTTCTTATTACCCACAACTGTAGTTATTTGTATTTTAACCTGGAGAAAAAAATGTTTGAAAATAATTCCCGGGTTACTTATAACCGGACATTTTTTTTAGAATCCCCTATTATCATCATAATTACCTTAATATGTTGCTTGTGTAATGATTGAGGACTTAGCCAGCGGAGGAATTGAAGTCCCGACGTCTGGGTGCAACCCAAACGCAAAGCCAACTCAGCCACTAACCGGTCCCAAATGATAAATAATATATAGTAAATTTGAATTGCGCGTAAAAACCCTACTTTTATATGTCTTTATTTCGGGTTTTCATTCATAATATCATCAAATTATAATCACTTTGGATTTCTAATTATTGTTGAAAAATATAAAGCAAAACCAAAATACATATTATATCCAGTGACATAATCCAAACTCTATCTAACTCAATCTTAAATAAAATTTAAATCCAAACTCTAAGCATCAATGTAAAAAGATAATTTCAATAAATAATTTAAAACAAAATAATATATTAGTAGGACATGCTTTATGTTTCGTTCACGTTTGGTACTCATAGCGGGCTGTCACCGGCCGAGCGGGCCGAGTCGGTATGCCTTTGTCGACGTACCGGGACCGACGTCACTCACAACAATGCTTTATTATTCTATGAAAAACTATTTTTTTATAACCCTAAGATGTCTTTTGCAGTATAATCGACCATAATTAATAACTCTTGATAGATTATATTATTATTTTTGGCTTAAAAAGCAATATTGTTTTGAATTTGCATGGGGTAACTTCGAGTCCTGCACCGTAGATCGCGTTATATTTTGGCACCGTAAAGGATGTGTTAATCATTGAAGGTCCTGGGCTCGAATCCCAGCTGATACCGTTACCTTTTTCTTTTCTGAGTCTTTTTGGTTTAGTGTTTCGATTTGGGAGTTGTTAATATTATCATCAATGATTAAAAAAATAGATTATTTGTGTTAGATTTTACATAATGAACAACTTGTGTGTTTCTACTCGTGAATTAGGTGAATTGATGTTTCTTTTGAGAACATAAAAATTCAAAAAAAATATGCCTCTATTATTTTTATTAATAATAAGACGTAACTATATATTCCTAACACCAGTGACGTGCCATTGCTCTGTGACCGAAGGTAGGCTGTGTGTAGTTTTTCATATTCGGGTATGAATTTTAAATTGAAAATTTGAAAATAGCTCATTTATTATCGTATTCCGCTAATTGTTGTTGTGAATTGAATAAATGAGCGTACGTTCCTTACCAAATTCGTGGAAAAAAATACGTTTTCAGCAGAAATTAGCCGTATTTTAATCGTTTATTTTCATGGTTCGTTTTTCTTAGGGTAGGCATAGCTTTTCAGCTTTTATGGAATGCACCCCTCTGCTTAACACATATACAGTATTTTTAAAATCACTTTATTTTGTTATGCTATTTATTTTTATTTTTATTTTAAAGCTACACTGCGTAGGACGGACATGAAATTTGACCTTAATGGGTGAAATTTATCTTCTTATTTTTACACAAATGTGTAATTCCATTGTCATATCATTAAATTATTCATTCGCGAGTAATTTATTGTCATCTAATGTTCTCATTATTTGCAATAAAATTGGAAACACCGTAACAATGAATTTAGACAATTCAACCACTAATCAAATGCTTTCGATAATCAATGTTCCTGCCTCAAGTGCAAGGACTGCCGAATTTATATCAGGTAGGGTTTAAAATGTTAACTGATCAAATCTCAATCAATGTCGATTTAAACATTGATTGTGTAATCCGTAGTAGTAAATGCCAATATAAACACCGAAGGTGATTCTTTGAAATTTTAGGTTACCAATAATTATAATAACGAATAATTTATGTTTCTAATTTTGAAACTGTCGATTCATGGTGGAATTCCATTTTATTTTTTAAGCCTTTATAATTTTCTATCACTCTTTTTCGATCGGACCGGTTTCATCCTATCACGGGCATCTTCAGACTGGCACAATTAAAACTAAATCTATCTATATATACAAAAATAAATGTAAGATTGTTTGTTTGTTTGTCCTCGATTTTATCGGAAATTATTCGACCGGTTTCGCTGAAAATAGCACAATTTATTCTTATTAGTGCCGGGAAGGTTTATAGAGTGTTTGAATGAAATCCAATATGTAAAACTGTTGCTATAACGTTTTAAAATTAGTGTGAAAAACATTGAACCCGCCATGTCTTATGTAATGTACCGGTTCGGTGATCCGGCTCGACTGAACGACGGTTCGCGTGCCCCGCACCATGCCCTCTCCCTCGCTCCCTTGGCCCTCCTAAAGACGTCCTTAAGACGCTCTTGCACGATACTTTTTTTTCTAGTTTTCATGTGGATTGTCTTTACAGAGAGCTGATTTAGTGATCCGGCTCACTAAACTGAGCCGCTTCGCCCACCACTACTACAGAGAGCTGATTTAGTGATCTGGCTCACTAAACCGACCCGCTTCGCCAATAATGTCTATCGTGTCAGCTTTTATTTAAACTGGTTATTTCCGGTTTTGTTTTTTTCCCCGTGATTTCCGTCTTGCTTGCTAAAATGAGTTTCATAGCAGTTTTTGTTCTGTAGTTACATCAATTACGGGTAATTAGGTACATATCTTATAATAGTTACACGTCAGGGTTATATTCTTCATAGAGTTACCCTTAGATGTATGCGACAAAATTCTCAGTTACATTTTACTCTGGCATTTTATAATTTATATTAATCGGTCCGGTCGAAAATAAAGAAGTGGAAGAAAGTTACACAAAGGTTTTTTAGTAACGAAAAAATTCAGACTAATTTATGGATTTCATAGATTATTACAAATGCGTTTCTAGTAAACCCTCAATTAGGTTGGATAATATGAATGATGCACAATCCACGGCTCAAATAAAAATAAAATGATTGCGATAAAATTTACTGAACAAGGTACCAGCAAATTTATTTACCTTTAATCTGTTGAATTTTTCAGGTTATAAAAATGAGTAGATCGAATTGACTATGGTAGCTTGGATATGTGTTTATTAGCTAAATTCTATGTTTTAATATTTCTAAATTGTTCGAAATGTCATACAAAAGTGAACTAGTTAGAATTGTGTCTACGGTACAGGGTTGTTCAAAATTATGGACTAATTACCCACGTTCTCCTCTGATAAACGAGTTCGGCCCGGGCTTTTCTCTTTACAGAGGCATACAGTTTGTTCAAATTGGTGATACCAACGACAAACGATTTTTTTAGTTGGATTTTCAATGTTAAATGTTTCAAAGGTACATTGTACTACAGTTGCCGACTCAGTTTTACAGAACACACGAACACAGAAAACCTTGTTCCGCATAGTAGCCATTTTACTCATGGCTGACGCGAAATGGTTATTTGGCGTCGTGAGCACTATGGCGGTCGTTTGAGTAATTATGAGCGATCTAGCGGTGGGATTCAAGGCTCTCGGACCTCGTATTTCAAATGCTTTGTAGATTATTCGCATAAAACATATTTCTCAAAAAATTTAGCGCTACGAAATTGAGTTTATCATTTTTAATAATCCCGTATTTAAAGATTTGTGGAATGTTTGTTTTGTAGAAATCAAACGAAATCTAATTTCAAGTAGTTCTGAGTTATTGCAATTCCGATGCCAGTAAAACAGAAAACAAATAAAACATTTTTATATGAAAATCGATATATTTATTGGCGTCTAAAAATAAAAGTTAAGGTCCCCAGTGGTTATAATTATCAATAACCGTAGCTTAAAATATTATTGTCCGATCTTTTTCTAGTATGATGAAAAGGTCGAGTAGCACAGGCAGGTTCCTGGATCCGAAAAGCAGGATCTCAACAAGCCTACTCATGGCCGGGGAATTGTAAAAATCTTCGGATACTCATGTGATGGCATTTTCTAAATAAGCATTTAACTAATAGCTTTTCTAAAGCGTGTAATTTATGCACATATCATCGTAGATTTATATCCGGTGGTTAATACTTATGGACATTGTTTGCTGATTCATTTATATGTGAAGTATAATATATGGGATTGTGGCTTACCAGCATCCAAGAGGCCGTGTCGAAGGGCTCCAAGAAGGCGGTGGGCGAGATGATGCCGGTCCTCTTGGCCACCACGATGGCTATGCCGGTCTCCATGAACGGGACGCTGAAATCAACCACGGCCTCCCGCTCTGAGTTGATCATCAGAGAAGTCATCACCTGGAGACATATTCCAATTTTAGTACAACATGAAAGCAAGTTTTAAGGGCCCTTCAAATTCATGTAAAATTTATATAATTTCTTAGATTCAATAGATTGCTATAGATCGCAAAAACTCACAAATGCAGCTCCGTTGCCCTGAAATAAATGCATTTTATTTCAATTATTTTTATAAACAATAATTATTAGCCTGAAACACTCATCCAAATTGAAAAAAACCTTTTCGAGAAAAGATAAATGTCGCCGACAGGACTCGAACCTGCACCCTTCTGATTGCCGGTCAGATGCTCTACCGTTGAGCTACGTCGGCTTATCGCAAACCCGCCAAGTTAATCAATATATAGGGTCAGTGGGCCGGTTGTGGCCACCTTAAGGATTTTTTCGTTTTTGAATGAGCACCAAACTTGCACATAAATGTAAATTATAATTTTTCCAACATTAATGTACAATAAAAATACCTGTCTTTAATATATGTAAATATATCCAGTAACAGTTCTTTAATTATTTTTAAATATATTTTTTTCATTGAACTGGACCCATGCATTAGTTGTGGCCACAATTTAATCAGTTCTGGCCACATCCGTGTGCCGGTTTTGGCCACATGAATCTGTGTAGGGAACTTACATTTTTTATCTAAATTAAACACAGTAATGATTATAAATCGATGTTTATTATTCAAGTTATACAATAAACTTATAAAAAAATAAGATTTAGCGCAAATTTAGACCTGAGAGTTCGATTTCGAAAGTATAAAAAGAATTTTGCCTTTTGGTTGTACCTGTAAACAATGGTGGTGGCAATATCATTTTAATATCAATCTCAGCAACAGATGCCAAACCAGGAATTTGTGGCATTGTGAATTGGCTACCAGTGGTATTATGTTTTCTCAGGTACCTTATCTCAAACTCATTGTCTTCGTCTTTTGAACGCAATATTTTGCCGACATAATAAAAAGTGGCTTTGGGATTCTTGAATTCAACCAGGACATAATCTCCTTCCAGGGGTGTTCGATCTAGTTCTTCGAAACCCGACAGCTTTACCTGTGGAATCCGGTCTTCGCAGTCCGAATGAGATGTATCACGCTAATTTTCTTCCTCTGACGTCTCTGAAATTTCAATGGTCGGTTTCTTTTTTTTAATGTTCTTATTTATTTTTTTAGCTAGTTTTATCTGTTTTTGTTCTTCTTTTCTGTCTTTCTCCTTTTCCTTAGCCATCATAATATCTTTCCATTTATCTGATGTTAACGCCGAAGGAATATACTCTCTCTTTCGACTGGTAGTATTTGTCTTCTTTTCAGGCCATATGACGCATTTTTTCACTAATTCTGCGGCATTAGTCGGCATATTCAATGCTACAATCTCAGAAGAGGATACAATATCTTTAGATGTTGATGCTGATACGTCCAGGATTTCTTCGTTTACCGCTATTGGAAATGAAGGTTCAATAACAGGAGTTTCTGGAGGCGTTGTAACTCGATCTAGATTAATACAAGTAAGATCTGTATTTGGCAATGCAGTATTATCGTCTTTGAAGGCCAGCCATACTTTATACAGGAACAACCTTTCAGTACAACCTGTCCAATCCACACCAGTGCTGTAAGTGACTTTGAAATCTTTAAGCATATTTGGTTCAATTTTACTCTCCAAATACTGTAGGTCCTAACAAACTAATGACTTCTTCAAACCAGTTTCTGATTTTTTCTTCGGTTATCAATGCGCATGCCTTGTTTATGTACTCTGCATGTTTTTTGCTTAAATCAGGATGTCTCGTCATAAATGGCTCAAACCATGTCCTCCCAGGGCGATTATTGATGAAAGGAGTATTGATGTTGCCAGTAACAACAATCTTCTTTACGGAATCTAATAAACATTCCCTGTTAATTGGAAAACCTGCCCAGGCACAATCTTTAATCCACCTGACTAGTGACATCTCTATTTCTATACCAAGTACAGCTTGTGGTCCTACGTGACCTGAGGCCGCTGGTGCACGTCCACATATTTTGTTACGCAAAGTACTACGGGGGACTTTGTAGTTTTTACTAGCAGTAGATACCTTCATACCTCCTTTTATAGCATCGAGTGCCAAAATTAATTTCGATGGTGAATAACAAAAAAGTTTGCGTTTTGAGTGCTCAATAGCATCTTTCTTCTTATTTGCCGGAGTCATTTTCACAGTTCTGAAGAAGAAACATAATAATTTATTAAGTTAAAATATCAAAATTAGCGGATATGTACATTTTTTTAGATAATGGCCAAAACTAGTACTGTATGGGAGCCACTTGTGGCCACCAACGTGGCCACAACCCATACATCTGTATAAATTCTTGTGTCAGTAATGGCCACATCGAAAAATCATGTTTAAACAACCAATTTGCTAAAAATAACCTCAAAAACATATTACTTTACCCTTTTATAATGGGTACATCTTGTTTTCAAATAAAACATCAAAAGGATTACAAATATATATTAAAATTATTTACAGTGGGTTCCTTAAGGTTTTGGATAACAATCTCAATAAAAAATTCCGCAACACTTATTCGCATCGACCAAACACAAACTGTTAACAATAAGATTTATTGTGTCACTTGTCAATGAAGACCATTGACAAATATGTATTTTGCCATAGAGTAAAAAAAGATTCGATTTTATTTAGCTTATATTTCGACTTGTAAAGTTGAAAATGGCCAGAACCGGCCCAATGGCCACAACCGGCCCACTGACCCTACTAGTGTTTCATTCAATAATTACTGTTTTTTATTATATTTCACCTGTAAACAACCAACTTTATTAGTATGAGAAAGGCTTGTAACGACTAAATCCCTCAATAGATGGCGTCGAGACAAATTATGTCTACATTTTATTGGTGAAAATTGCTTTGACTTTTTATTTCGCTTACATTTATAATGTAATGTGTGTGACTGATATGCAGTGCAAGTGAGACAGCATACTTTCAGTGATATTATAAAAAAGTGTGTGTATCTTGTTTCTTTCTCTTTGTATTTCTCCTACCGACACGCAATGAACTTTGATCCAGTATTTCTATCTCTATTTAATAAAAGAACCTTCGAATATCACATTTATATTTACTCAAACACCTTAATTCAGTCTCAATTATCTATTTATGGAGTATGGTCAAGAGTATTGGGGGCTGTTAAAGGGTTCCTACTTGCTGAATATATTCGAATAATTTAGATAAGCCTTCATTAATTTGTAAAGCAAACTACACCATTTGTTTTAATACAACATCATGTGCCTTTAATGTTCTTATTCAGAGTTAAAATAATTACAAATTAAAAGATTTCAACATTTCCTTTCTACGTGGGTTGATTTACGATTCGTTAGAATACGTTTTTTATTATTAAAATATGGAAAAATCTGTGAAATTACAAACAATATTTTGGATGTAATTCAACACTCGGCATACACTAACACCACACTCGATTACAATCCCGACGTACACCAACAGAACACAAGAAACCACAACGAACAATGATACATACATTTTGGATGTATACACTTAACAAAATATGGACTAAAATCTTTAGAATATATAGCTTACACACAATGAAATAAATTACCTAGCGAGATTAAAAATGCAAGAAAATGTGAAAGGTCCCAATGCAAGATTCTTAAACTCTAATATTTTAAAGAATACCTAAACGAATGCTGTGAATATTAATTATGTATTTTAAAATATTATTTATAAAAACTGTATTGCATGTGATCCCACAATGAATTTCTTAACTCTTGGAAATACAATGCATGGGAATGTATTGTATACTTTTTAATAAAAAAATTAAAGTAAACAAAATAACCGTTATTACAATTTCTTCAAAAGATCGGTTCTCACTTTGTGGCGTCATTATTAATAAATTAATTCAAAAAAATGACTTTGTATTCGCCATTTTATTAATACACAGATATCTGTGTTATGTATCTACATGATTCAAAGGCGATATATTCTATATATTCCTGATGAAGAAAACATCGCTTTTGAAATATGTAGATATCTGTGTATATTAATAAAGTGGTGAATACAAAGTTCATGTTTAAATTCATTTATTAATTGTTATTAATACTTCCTTTACGGTGGCAAATTATAACGCGCTGCCCCGTGCAGGACTCCATACAAATTCATAACAATATTGCTTTTTAAGTCAAAAATAATAATAAAATCTATCAACAGTTATATTATGGTTGATTATACTGCAAAATACATCTGAGGGTTATAAAAAAATATTAAATATTAATACGTTTGGAGCAAAATTGTTGGCTCAGGTAACCGAGTGACATAAAAAAATAGGTTAGAAGTTGCTGATTGTTGTGGTTTGCAAATATTATATTTATGAAAATGTGCATCGTTGTTAGATTTAAAACTTTTTTGTGTTTCATGATGCGCCTCTTATAATAAATATGCTAGTGGTACGAAAAATACGAAAGATAAAGCATGTAGAACGCCCGAAGTTTATGATTTGTTTTGGCAGATGGCAATAAAAAAAAAAAAGATTTTATCATTAGTGCCTTTTACGATTTTCCATCCAAGTCAACCTTAATATTTTCGCGTATGGTAGATCCGGCGCTCTTGATATAAGGAAAAAATAGAAAAATGTGAACACGGTAGGTGAAGAATATAACAAAATGGTTTTTGCTGTGATGTTTTCGAAGCGGAAAGAATATCAGAAATGTTTACAAGCCGACTTCTGAGAGCTTTAATAATGTACCACTAGTCAAACAGGATAAGAAGTCCCCTCAGCGTATTAAGGGGGTTATTGTGACAGATACAGGGTGTCTAAAGCCTAGTTCACAAGGCAGGATGCTCATTGATTAGCTGCCGGCAAGTTTTTGTTGTTCAGTGATCTGTTCATGGCAGTTACATGAGTCATCATTCTGCTCTAAACTGTGTAATAAAAAACACTATTAAAATAGCAGGATGACAATACATGATGTTCAGGTTTTTAAAGAGTATTTTACCTTTGAAGGAAAAAAACCTAAGGTTGTAAAATTATATATTAGACGGAAAATACACTTTGTATTACGCCACTCCATTGAAATAATGCATTGACAGGCTGCTATATATTTTGCATATATAAAATTAAAGTTCATTTATAAAAAAAGCACAGCTGTTTCGCCTTCCGAAGCATTATCGAACCGTCTTTGGAAGGCGAAGCAGTTGTTACGCGTGATAATAATTTCCTAGCAAAACTTGTGGTTTGACATATTGATTAAATAAAACAAACAGTTTGTTTTAATCAAATTTTAAAAAGCTTACACCAACTGGTTTCGCTTATCTCAAGGTTCATCAGGGTAAAATTTAAAACAAAACGAAAATAAATAAGTTAATTTACAACCATTGGAAATAAAGAAAGTCATTAAAATTGATAATAATATTCTTAATAATTAAGTTAATTTATTTGTCAGTCCCATATTAGATATATTTCCCGTTAATTCCAAAATTCCCACTTCTTTTTAATCTCGACTTTGACGTTCTGTCTCTTTCTTTTTTTTATGTTGTCCCATTCTGTTACATATAAACTAAACTAAAAACTCATCTGTTCAGATACTCGTTTCCATAAATTCGTGAACACATTCATACATTGTTAATGACATTGTTTCCTGTGTATCTATAATTCAATTTTCCATGTCCAAAACTAAATTCCCTATAAATTCCTACCAATATACAATGTCGGTGGGAGTCGAACACCTTAATCTGTTTTAATTTTGAGTGACGAATCTTCTTCATGCGCGTAATGATTGACGATTAATTCATTCATTAATATCTACTCTTTTCTTTAAATCCAGATAACTCACCCAATACATTTTTTGCATCCATGTCATAAAACTAACAATAAAACATGTACATCATATTAATATAGGCAAAAACTTCCTTCTTCTTTTGGCGTTCATAACATTTTTTAAATTTAATCATATGTAACTGTCTAGCATTACCATCTTTATTAACATGTAGAATATCATATATGACTTAAGAATTATCAAAGACTCAACAGAATTCAGAAGTAAACTTAAAACACATCTTTTCAGACAATCGTATCCATAAATTCACCTGTAAATTGCTTAGCTAGGCTGGCCGGTTAGTACTTACCTAAAGTCATTAAATAAAATAAAAATATAATTAAAAATTCACGCATCGGTGCGCAAATGCGTCCACAGCCCGCAACACTGTAAACAACCAAAGTGTAAAATAAAAAATAAAAACAAAAAACGTTAATATTTATTAAAGCTTCTTACGCTTTTTAAGGTAATTTTATAGATATTTTCGAGTCCTAAAATTCATTTTATGAATACTTTTCAGTCCTAAAAATTAATACCAATAATTCAATAAATACCAACTCTTCTTGTGCCACCGATCATCTAATAAATGTAACATCAATAGAAAAGGAGAAACAAATAACCATGTAAAACTATCATCTCTATAATTAAATAAATTTTTCTAAAACTGTGTTCATCTGAAGCGACCTGCCAGGTAAGTATGTTTTTCTGTATCTGTCTGTACATAATTAGTTAAAAATATTTGTGCAGCGCCCTTGAGGTGATTTCTCACAAAAACGGCGCTATACAAGTCATCCAACTATTATTATTATTAAGTATCTATATTATCCCCAAAATGATCAGAGGCATACAAATGCAGCTGTAGTGTATCATATACATACTCGCCCACTGCTGTTCAATATAGGGTTATGTTCTGATTTTCCAAATAGTAACATTTTGTACATAATTTATTCTAAAAATGTAAATATGTTAGTTGTAAGACTCTCTCACTAGTTTTAAGTCACTAGCTACAGGTCTAAGTTGTAAGTCGCTATCTATATAAGTCTTAGATGTAAGTCACCAATTATAAGTCTGAATTAGATATTTTCTAGTTATGAATCTTAGCTGTAAGCCATTAGTAATTAATCTAATATGTAAATTATTATATATAAGTCTAAGTGATAAGGTATAGGTTAGATAAATTATGTTGTAAAGCGCCCTTGAGGTGATTTTCTCACGAAAACGGCGCTATAGAAATAATCCATTTATTATTATTATTATTATAAGCATATCTGTTTAACTGTTATTAATATTTTGCTTCCTTCCTTTTGTATATCCGAACTATATATATGTTCAGTATGTATTTTTGGTAAGCTTAAATTTTTACCCCGATGAAGCTTGGAGTTAAATAAAAAATAAATTACTTATTTACAACTACGGATTTATAATCTATGAATCTACCGAGATTTACTGCATTCCCATGAAGAGTTTCTAAAGCTCTCCGTGTGACAGTGAGCATTTGGTCAGAATCTGTTCGGACGCTGAAAGACTTTCGGAAACCATGTTTACAGAGATAAAAATCACTTCACGGTTTATACTCATGTAAATCCCATTCTAGGCAATAATTATATATCACCCTCACCCCGATAATATCCGTTTTCCGCAGAAATAATTTATTTATTAATGTTTATTTATTTACAGACAATTATCATAATATGAGCAATATTTCATAATATAGAATAATGTGTAGGTACTATAAATTATTAATATAAACTAGTGGTTCGTGAACGCCTCGCAAGGAGAACCTGTGTTGAGTTTTCACGTATTTATGATACCTATAGTAATATTGTGAAATGATTATACAACTAAATAAATAATTATAAAAAAAGACAAGAAATGCGATTAATATTTATAATTATATTTAATGTAATTGTTTTTATGTTTGATTTGGTCCTATTAAGTTATGAAAAATGCTGTCCCCTTTGTTTTTATCCAGATTGAGATAATATTGTTTATTAAATATGTTATGTGTATTATATCTTGTTTGTTTTAAAGATGTGGGCATGTGATTATGTAGTTTAATTGCACGGTATTTAAAAAGTCTTTGTCCGCGGGTGGTACATTTTAATGGGATATTAAGAGTGTAGTTTGTTGAAGATCTTGTTAGTATAATTGATTCAGATTGTTGGGGAATATAAATATTAGATTTGAAGTGATGAAGGAAATCATATTTGGCGTAAAATTATTTAATTTTCACAAGGTCTAAAAGGTTGAACATTTCAGAAGAATGTGTAAAGTATGTTCTTGAAGAATAATTTTAATTATTGTCTTTTGTGCTTTTACTAGTGGGTAAATACAAATATTGGTTGCAATTCCCCAAGACAGAAGTCCATATATGATTATGCACTGAGAAAGAGCAATATACATTTCCCTTACAATTGTGTGGAGGTATTCTTAATATAGAGAACCTTTTTATTTTAAGTTTCGTTGTAAAATAGTCACTGCGATCAGTCCAGCGTATTTTTGCGTCAATTGTGGTTCCTAAATATAATTATGAAGTTCATTTTCGACTATGCCTCACGTATATAAATCAGACATATTGGTGTTAGAGCTTCATTTTTCCAAACCACTAAAAGAATCCTTACAAAGTAAATAAAGTAAAATCCTTACTACCGCTGCCTTAATACCCGCCATAGTAAAGTATCCTGTTTCAAGCTAGATGGAGCACAGCTCTTTTGCTAAGCTTTTAATGCAAACCTATTTGTCGCGGGACGCGGTCACCATCATTCCTCGCTATTACAAACTTCCCGTAACGTTGCATTACCTTAGTTCCAGGAACAACACGCAACAAAGGAAACTTTAACAAGATTTACAACCATTTAGTATGCAATGGGAAAACACGGAAAACTGTTGCTTAAAGCTTTCAAACTCGAAAATGAAACTGCGAATGTGTTTTAATATTTAAAACTCCGAAAGGGTGGCCTCTGCCTCGGGGTGAGGGTTATTTATTTATCGCAGGAGTCTTAAAAAAGTTTTATCCACTTTAGAAATTTAAGTTTAAATATAACAAGCTTTTCATAAAACCGCAAACAATCGAATTTCGGAGTTTTGTTCGCTAAATTTGGTACGCGAATTCTTTTCCGAAGAGTTTCCGAATCTTTTAAAGCCGTCGTTCACTTACTTATTCAATGAAACATATTTTAGGCTTTTTTTAAAGAATATTTGCGTGCTGAAATAATAACGTGTAACTCGCCCACGCCCAAAATATTAAAACAAATTTATTTTGCGACATTTATTTAAAATTATTTTTGAATTCTTCGTTCAAATCACTAGATTCTATTATATGTTATACCATAAGTGGAAAAAAGTAAATGGTAAAAATTTACATCGATCATATATTATACCTACCTTATTTTTATGTACACTGATGGTCTCCCAAATAAGCAAAAATAAAAAGCGTACAGAGGGTACATGCATCGTGAATGTTTAATTAAATAACATTGGTACATAACACAACCCCTCCCTGAACCAAGATGCATAACAGGTCCAACAGAATTTCGGTCCAAATTAAAAATTTATTTCTTCAGACTTTCATATCATTAAATTCAATATAACATCTAGTACCTCTCATACAATGCCTATACTCGTATACTCGTATCTTATTCACACGTATCTTATTTCATTAATATTATTCGAAGCCTCACACTGTAATCCGTTTCATATCGAGGGACGAATCACATTTAGGAAGATAAATTCTAATCAAATCCCTGTACTGTACCACCATCATAAAATATGATTTTCCTTTCCAAAAATCCAGTAGGAAAATATGCAATTTCCAAAATAATTACAGGATTAAATAATATCTGTTATAAAATGCGTTTTCCAAAATTATGTCCTCTGCGTATAGAACTTTATATTTATTAATTTCGCAGTTACATTACAGTGTTTATCTCAAATAAGTAGGGCCAGTATGGTCCTACATATGATTATATCCCTGTACACAAGATTAATAACCTGTATATTTTAACGTGGCATCACGTTCATTGGTCGAACGCATTGTACATTTAATTTGGTATTACATATGGATGAACCGGCATATGCAATTAGTTAGCCCTAAGTAGTAATAATGGATCGTATATAGTTAGTGATAAGATGGAGCATTGGAAAAAATATTGCAGCGCCCCGGAGGTGATTTTTCACAAAAGCGGCGCTATATAAATCATCAAAAAATTATTATTTTTATTGTGTTACTCCAAATCAAAAAAAAAGTTATTTTATTAATTCACCTTGGCAGGATATTTCATTGACGTTACGGTACCGTTGAAAGAACACTCAACAAAATTGTCAGATCTCAAACTAATATGTACAGTATAATAATTTTTATTAGATTCTTTCTTGTGTAGTGGTGTACTGAATAGTTGGACGACTACACCATTACACAACTATTTAGAACCAATTTAAACCCCTATTGGGGTGGTAAAATACAATTAAACGTATGCTCTTTAAAAGGATTTGCCCGTAACTACATAAAACAAACTAAAATATCTTTGAAACTTTTTATCCTTTATAGTACATAGTTATTTATAGCTATAATTACTAGAAAAACCTTATTATAAATCATGCATTGAAAATTTTACGCAATAAGGAACTCCTGTATTTGGATTAGTATGGACAATTTTATTTTGTTTTGTATTTTAAATACGTATTTTTTTAGCTTTGGTGAAATTTAATCTAAATTTGGGAGACGTTAAGCTATATAATTGTTGTTCAATAGAAAAAAACACTATTATTAAAAACAGAAATTAGAGAATTAATGAGCAAACCAATTGTCAGTATGGAAATTTTGATAATGTTAATGCTCAACAATATTATAATTTTTTTTATTAATTGATAAACTAAAGTTTTTAAGACAAGATTTTTGTGCATAGCGCAAAAGGTAACAATTATTTTTATAAACAATAATTGTTAGCCTGAAATATTGTTCAATTTTTCTGAACAGCCGGACAGACTCCGAAACTCCTGCACCCTTCTGATTGAAGCAGGTTCGAGTCCTGTCGGCGACATTTATCTTTTCTCGGAAGGTTTTTTCAATTTGGATGGGTGTTTCAGGCTAATAATTATTGTTTATAAAAATATTATAATTCTTCAAGTTAAAGTTTCTAAAAAGGTACATGATGTTATAACTTATGTTTAGTTATGGCTTACTAAGAATGGAATACAAAATTACATATGATAAAGCTCATCCTTGTTTTGAAATTAGACATTCTAACCTCAAAATAACCGACCGGCCATCGATTTAGAGCGGTTTGGCGACCTTTGAAAAATTAAAAATTATTTTAACCATGAATACTAACTTTAGAAAAAAACGAAATATACTGGTATTTAAGCTTGAACGTCATTATTGATTAAAAAAATTGTGGTGGAGTTCCTTATATTGATTGAGTGAAAATATTGATTCATGATTATTATATATCCAAATACGTTGTGAAAATTCATAACTATACATTAACTCTAACGTCTTTTGACTTACGAGTATATGGCTAAGATAAATATTTTTATTTTATGTTATGTCCGCAGAGTGGTAGATTCTTCCAGTACCGCCCGGTGAGACACCACCAAACGTTATTTGAAAGTAGTGTTAAGTGACCAGATATGAATAGCCAGATACCAATCTACCACTTTCCCAACTCCTTCCTCACTTATTCCCTTTCTCAAATATTGTCATACATTCCCTTGTGCGGTCAAACACATTTTTTATTCAATTTTGGAATAACTTATATTTTTTTTTTTTTTTATTTTTTTTTTTTATTGTTTATTCATCCAAAGAACATAAATACATACAAGGTAAAATAAGAAAGAAGCAAAATATGTAGTCCTGCAAAGCGGTCACATGACAGCTTGTCTGCAGGTTCTACAAAGATTAATTAGTCCTAATAGTAATAGTAATATGTATTAATCTTAAATAAAATAGGTACTTACATTTGACGTTAACATTATAGGTACATTAACTTAGCCATTAAGTATACATAGATAAAAATTTAAAGATACAAAGAAAAAATTTAAAGATACAAAGAAAAAATTTAAAGATACAAAGAAAAAATTTAAAGATACAAAGAAAAAATTTAAAGATACATAGATTGCTCATTTAAAATCCATAACTTCATCGATTTCACGCAAAGCCTCTCACTTTCCTCCAATTTATAACTTTCATTAAATTTATTGAAAATCACTGGCACTATGTATTCAAGAGTTCGACCTCCGTATTTATTTGAAATTTTTGGAATTTTTAGGCCTCTTCTTTCAGTGAATCTAGTGCTGTGTTTATGCACCAGTGGCTTTTTGTATTGGCTTTCTCCCGCGTTATCTATAATAGTGATGTACCATAGGAGACCTTTTACAGGAAGTAGGCCCTCAGCACCGTATAATATTTTAAATTTTTTTCTTTGTCTGTATATCTTTGGTGTGACAATTTTTTTAACTATCGCAGTTTGTAAATTTTGGACATATTTAATATACGTAAAGCTTGTGTGACCCCAAGTTCGTATTCCATATCTCAGAATGGATTCTACCATGGAAAAATATATAAGTTTAAGTGTGCCATGTGGCAAGACAAATTTTAATTTATAGAAGCTACTCGATATAGATCGGAGCTGGTTACATATTTTGCCACTTGCGTGTCCCACTTAAATTTATTATCTACTAATAATCCCAGATAAGCATAATCGTTTGTAAAATCGATCGTGTCGCAGTCACAATTTTTTTCAATTTTTTTATGTATGCATTCAAAATGATGAGCAATTGGTTTCGGTAAATTCCACATTTTCACACTCGGTGACCTTATATACATACATTTGGTTTTCTTAACATTAATAATTAGTCCTACATCATGCGCCCATTTGAGAAGTTCATTAAAGTCTAATTGTAAATCTTGAAGAGCTATTAAGGGATTTTCATTTGATACTACAAGTGCAGTGTCATCTGCGAAAATGAATCTAAGAGCTTTTTTAAATAATTTGGACATAGCAGTAACATATATAATGTACAATTTAGGACCTAGAATTGACCCCTGTGGTACACCTGATTTTACATATCTACATTTACTCATTTCATTTAAAATCTTTACCTTCATTTTTCTATTCGATAAATAGTTTTTAAAAAAAGAAAGGAGTTTACCACGGATACCTATGGCATCAAGTACATTTATTATTTGTTTATGGCAGAGTGTATCAAAAGCTTTTGAGTAATCAATAAAAAGTACCAGTATGTGTTTTTGAGAGTTTAGCTGGGAATTTATATAATTGGAAAAGTTTGCAAGTAGTTTATCACAACTTTTTTTTCTGGAACCCAAACTGGCATTCATCGATAATACCCAATTTATTTAAATATTTATCTAAATTTATCGAAACATATTTTTCTAAAATTTTTTCTAATGCAGGTGATATAGAAATTGGCCTGTAATTATTTATAGAAGAGTGGTCTCCATTTTTAAAAATAGGTCTTACAATGCTACATTTTAGTTCCTCGGGAATTTCACTCGTATCAATTATCATGTTAATAAAGTGAGCAATTATAGGGCTAAGTAATTTGACATGTTTTTTCAAATCATACATACGAATTAGGTCTACGCCAGGTGTCTTGGAATTTTTCATACCTACAATAATACATTCAATTTGCTTGGTATTAGCTCTTGGTAGGTACATTGAGTGCGGTAGATATTCCTGTACGCAGTCAGACGCTCGGACATCACATTCATGCAATAACTTATTAACTCCCTCATCAAAGAAGTTAGCAAAATTTTCTGCCACTATATTAGTAGGTTGAGACTTTAAGAAATATTTAGATACAACTGCATCACAGCTGGATTTATTTTTTCTTCCTAAAATTTTATTTATTTCATTCCAAGTTTTTTTAATATCCTTAAAACAGTGATTAAATTTGTTATTGTAATATTTTTTTTTGCGTACAATATTTGCTTATTTAGTTTATTTCTGTATTTCTTGAATTCGTTTTCATATTTTTTGTTGGTTGGCGTGTTTTTCCATTTTCTCCATAGTGCATCTCGTAGTTGTATATTTTCAATGAGCAAATCATTCATCCAGGTTTTTTGGTTATTGCGATATTTTTTTGTCAATACTTCTGTAACGCTACTATTTTCATAAATATTTTTAAAAATTGATTTAATTTCTTGATACATGGTATTAGGTTCAGACAAATTTAGCATTTCTTTCCAATCAGTCATTGTGATTAGCAGATCAACCTTTTTTTCAGATAGTACAGTATGGCATTCGAGGTGCGATTTGTCAATTTTACAGGTACAGAAATCAATAGAAACGGCAGTTAGGTAGTGATCTGCTATCCTTGTTTCACAAACGCATGACCTGAGTTCGGTGTTATCTTTTTCTCTTAAATAAATATGATCTAGACACGTTGCAGTTACATAGTTAGTTAACACTGCTTCACGTGTGATATCATATATGCATCTAACTAAACCGAAGATAGACATTAAATTTTCATATTGCACTACTGTTGAGTCGTGTTGACTTAAAATATTTATGTTCATGTCACCAAGAATCAAAATAGATTCTTTAATATCAATATTTTCCAAAATTGTTTCCAGTTCATCAAGAAATAATTTTTTATTTGTATTTGGAGGTCTATAGATTCCTAATAAATGCACACGTTTATGTTTGTTAACAGAAATGGTTCCGTAAACGCATTCGAATTGAGTTGGCATTATATCTATTTGTTCAAAAGTAAGGTGTTCTTTCACGTAGACAATAATTCCCCCACCCGATCTTTTGTTTCGGCAATAGTGGTATGAATTAAAACCCGTTATTTTGTATTGATTCACATTATTTACATTTATCGAGGTTTCACACAGCATGATAATGTCAATATTTTTCAAAGAACTAGAAATAATTAGGAGGAGAGTATCCCAATACTTTGATAAGGATCGAATATTTAAATTTAGGGCAGTTATTATATTATTTCCTAAAACAAGTTTTTTTTCGGTCCAGTTTTCAAAATGTCGCGTCCGTTCATAATCTATTTCTGTTATATCAAAGTTTCCGTTTAAATCACCCATATTTATAATGTAGAAAAGAAACGTGAATTATTTCAAATACACATATTAGGCGTTTATAAAGGCAGACTAGATAGACACATAATATTAAGTCAGTTAACAATTTCGATAGGTTCCTAGACAGATGATGGTTTTGTTCGGACCGAGGTAGGTGAGATAATTGGCACCAGTCAATGCGTTGAATCTGTTTCATGCCTGAATATATGAGGGTCAGTTTATATTTCAGTACGCTCGCATCAACACTTTGGTAAAGGGACAATGCAGAATACACATTTAAAAAAAAATTGTCGTAATGATTTAAAATTTTCGTACTTGTTAAGCAATGGAAACACGTTATGCTTACATGATATTATCATGACGTTTGTGACAATATAATTTAATAGTAGTACATACCTAGTCATAGTCTATACGACTTTGTGCGATATACATCATCTTTTTAAAGTACGTACAGTTTGAGTTATTAGCTCTATGATTAGTATTAAGGGTCAAATTAAATGTTTTGTTTTGGTAAACGCAGTTACTGCACTTTTCCTCTGAGTTTTTGTTTGGGCATTCCTTCCATTCGTGATCCATGGCACAGTGTAGACATTTCCCGTTTTTATCTTTATTCAAGCATTTTAACGCTGTGTGACCAAACTTCAGACAATGATAGCACTGCGTCAGGGGGTTGGCATCCTCCACTCGAACTCTGTTAAATCCAATATTAATTTTTTCTTTTTCCATGAGGTAAGACCTTAGTATTCCGCTGGTTTCCAATATGTAGTTAGTGAGTCCATTTTGGATTTTAGGTTTAAACATTTTGATCAATTTAACGGTGTGTTTTACATCATTTTCCATAATTTCTTTGAATCCATCATTTTGTGTTTTTAAAGCCTCAATTATTTCTTCTTCTGATAAATCTGCTTGTAGATTTCTTATGAATATTTTTGGGTTTTTCTTTTTTAGTTCTTCCGCGACCATGTTTTTTTTTAATTGTTTGTTTATTTCGTCTGTTAATTTCTCCGCGTGGTCTTTTGAAGGGCAAGATATTATTAATTTATTTTGTGAGGCTTTTCGAACACCGTTTACTGCAATACCCAAGTTAGATATTTTAATTTTTTTGACTATTTGCTCTTTTATTTCATCTGATGTCATGTCAGTATTTTCGCCTTTTACAATCAGTGAGTATTTCGATTCAGGCATCTGTTTGACTCTACTTGCATATGTTCTTTTTTCCATATTATTTGAATTTTCTATTTTTTTTTCGAGTTTATCTATTAGTTTCGCTTGTAGTGAAACTATCTCGTTTTTCAGGATTTCTTTTTCTTGAGTCCATTTTTCCTCAAGTAGTTTAATGTTCAAAAGCAAATTATTTTTAGCCTTTGAATCCTTCACAGTGGATATATTTGATATTTCAAACTTGATATTTTCGATTATGGACAGCACGTCCATAATGGGTTAAGTTTTGTGACCGCGTAGCGGTCACCTAACACACAACGAAAACCTTTTCGAATATAAGTGACAATATCACAATTGTTTAGACAAATAAACACGTCCACACGGTACCGGTGCTGACGTTGACTGTTATTATATATTATATATATTGAAGCTTATAAACCTCATTCTAATATTTGTTTAATCATTGAAGATAACTCTCAAAATGAAACGTGAAACCGAAAAGACACAGAAAATAAAAAGTTACTCGAATCCGGCACCTCATGACCTATCCGGGACCTTCCGCTATAATCCACTGAGCTACAGCTACTTCGATCCGTTCCGTCGTTTTTAGAACTGCCAGTAAAAACGTGGCAGCCAAAATATATGGGAATTAATTGAATACGATATTGATTATGTCTTTTTGGTTTCATTTTGAGAGTTGTTAATGTAATTTTTAATTATTAATTGTTTTTGTATTTAATTCGTCCATAATTCCATTTTTTTTTTAAATTTAGTGTAACTCAAATTTAATAATGTTTTTATTAAGTATCATGTATTTTATAAATAAAAATAAATAAAAGTTCTGCAAGCATTTTAGTTTTATTATTATGACAGCTGTTTCGGCGATCAAGGCCATTTTCAAACTGCGTTTAATCCACATTGCGATGACTTTTTTTTATATAATTTTATTTACTTCCAACCAATTCTAATTTATACCGTGTTTAAAATAATTATTTATCACATGTAAAACCGACTTAGTTAGAAAATATAAAAAATTCTCTATTCTTTGAGGTTTTTACATTTATAATGTGTTTTCCCCATATTTAAATGACAATGTTTTCTTATTGAATTTATTTAAATATTGAATATTGTTTTGTTGCGTGAACATACTGAGAGGTGGTGAGTAAATAATTTTTCTTACTTGAAACAGCTGTCATAATAATAAAAACTAAAATGCTTGCAGAACTTCATTATAACATTATTAAATTCGATTTAAATTAAATTTCTAAAAAAAAATTATACGCAACGTTTTATTGTTATTTATTAATTATGTAATTATATAAATTGAAAATACACTTTGTATATACCACTTTACTTAAAATATATTAATATTTCGACATGTTTCGATAGCAATGCTATCATCTTCAGGAATAAATGAATACTAAAAAATAATTTCAAGTATATAAAAATGAAATAAAATTTAAAACAATAATTTAAGAATATACAAAATATGAGCATAAACAATAATGAATTAAAGTAGGTAAGTAACAGATTAAAAATGTTAACGACAAAATAATTATAAAACATTGAATAATACATTTAAATTAGAAATATAAATAAAAATTATCATTATTAATATTAATATGAAAATAAATTTAAGAGATAGCTATTTTTAAAAATATTTGATTATTTATTAAATTTAATTCGCTATTAACACTTTTTCTTATTTCTAAAATTTCAAATTTATCTAATTGTAAACCAGTTGTATTTGTATGTAAAACTTTTAAACCTTTATTTATATCAAACGAATGATTGGTTTCTAAAATATGATTTGCAAATTCAGAATAGTTGTTATTATTTAAACATCTTAGGTGTTCCTTAACCCTAATACTGAAATTTCTACAAGTCTTTCCGATGTAAAAATAGTTGCAATCATTACAAATCAATTTATATACTCCCGATTTATTCAAAATATTATCTTTATCTTTGTTATTTAAAATGTATTTTTTTAATTTATTATTGGTATAAAAAGCTGGTTGGATAGTATTTGGCAAGTTTCTAATTATTAAATTTGCGGTATTGTTATTTAAAAATAATATTTTTCTCCATTGTTTATTAACATCAGTTATTTGTGGATATACATAAGATTTAATAATTTTTTTCTTAAGTTTTTTGTTTAACATATTGTTTATTAATTTAGTACTATAACCATTATTTATTGCAATCTGTTTAATTATATTTAATTCTTTGTTAAAATTATTTTTTGATAATGGTATATTAACTAATCTACTAAGCATAGAATGAAAAGCTGATAATTTTTGAGAAAATGGATGATTAGAAGTATTATGTATAACAATATCTGTATAAGTATCTTTACGATATATATTAAATTCAAATTTATTATTAACAATAGAAATATTTAAGTCTAAGAAGTTTATGTTAAAATTTTGTCCAATTTCTATGGTGAATTTAATTTTTTTTATGGATTTTATTTAGAAAATTTAGGAAAATATTTAGTTGTCTTTCATTCCCAGTCCAAATACAAAACACGTCATCTACATATCTTTTCCAAAAATAAACATATTTTAATAATAAAGCGCAACTATTAAAAATTTTATTCTCTAAATTGTCTAAAAATATATCAGCTAATAAAGGACTAATACTAGACCCCATTGATAAACCATCTTTTTGTTTAAAAATAATATTATCAAATTGAAAATAGTTTTGTTTTAAAATAACATTAAATAAATTATATAAATCTTTTGATAATGTCTTAGGAATATTTGATGAATTGAGTGTTATTAATTATGTGTTTGGGAAACTGGCATCCATTATTTGCTCCACATGGATTAAGAAAAGACCGAAATTAATTATTTCTCTAACTATATTTCCAACACATGGAAAGCTATTCGACCTTCAAGCTTCAAACTCATTTCCCCCTTTTAAATAACTGTGCTGGGGTTGACTCATTTCTTGTCCAACTTCTTCACCCCCGCCGTAAGATTTTCTCCAAAACATAACAAACAAAACAACTTTAACGATTTCAGTCCCACTCGACTGAGCCTTTTAAATATTATATTTGAAAAGATACCCCGAGTACCAATTAATTTGAATGCCTCAGATTTGAAAAGTTACGTCGATATATTTTATATAAATTGTCGTGAATTTTATTCTCAAAGCAAATTTATATTTCGAAGGAACAACTATAATTGAGCCATTTTACAAGAGCTCGGGGAAAATAAAATGATAATTGCTTGTGAACGAGTTTTCTATTTTCTGAATGTAATCAATCGCAAGAGGTCCCTTTTTCCCAAGTCGTTTACTTTTTCTTTTCGTCGGCCGAGAAACAAAAAAATTCTGAATGTTTAACAAGTCCCCTGTCGACCATTAGGAAGACCGGAAGAACGTATAAAAATAGCGGAAATAACAAGAAAATTATCTCTAATCTATTTTTGTTATATTGGATAATATGGGCCGTTGGGGGACGGAAAAGAAAAACCTTCAACGGTTGCCTAAATTACTTTTTGGTTTATTACATTCTTTGTTGCAAGATTCATTCTGGGAAAAGGAAATACGATTCGCCTTCAGAATAATAAATATCATTACTTTCTTATCGAAATTTTTCTTCCTACAGTTTAACGTGCATCAAGGCAGATGGAGTTAAACTGCTATAAATCATTTTCAAGGTACTTTAAGCTACGTTTCCACCTTATCTATTCTATAATCTATTTTTTGAGAATAGATCAGTGAGAACAGACTTATCTATGAAATGAAATGCCCGATACAATTGAAGCCCAATGTTGAATCGAATCCAACTTTCATTCTATTCTATTAAAACAGACTATAGAATAGACCCGTTTGAAGAGAAGTCGCTATTCAAATGCCGCCCTCTGCGCACAGTACAGTAGTGTCTATGGTTGTGTTGAATAAAAAAAATACTTCGTCGATATCATATCATATCTTTAGACTTTTATAAAAAGTCAATAGATGTCAAATATAAATAAAAAATTGGATATTAATCCGAGACACTGTCTAGGTTGCACTTGTGTTCCTTAGGAACTTTATAATCATTATAAAGATAGCTGCCAATAATATGGGATTAAAAATATAGAATAATATTTACAAATCTTGAATTTGAGATATCGATATCATAATATCGATGAAAATGACATAAATTGAACTGGTCTCATTAGCTAAGTTGGTTAAGCGGTTGCCCCGGATAGACAGAAGTTCTGGGTTCGAGTCCCAGATGCGACTGAAATGTTTTTATTTTCTGTCATTTTTTCCGTTTTCATATTTCATTTGGATTATGTTAATATTGTTTTCTACAATGATTAAATATTAAAATCAGGTTTTTAAATTACAATTAAAATAATTAATAATTAAAAATAAAGAATAAGAAAAAATACTTCTTTCGATGATTTGTTGTCACTTTGAGCTCCGCAAATATAAATGAATTGAAAAAAAATAGAAATAGGGCAAGTGTGAACGCGCCACAAAGAAAGACTATCTTCCCGGGTTACGAATAACCTGACAGTTTTTGAAAATCTCCTACTACCATCACAGTAAGCGGAAATGTTGCTTAAGTCGTGATGCAGGACTTAGCCAGCGGAGGAATTTAACTTACGACGCCTGGGTGGGAACCAGACGCGATCCCAACTCAGCCACTGACTATTGGATAATAGATAAGACATAATTTAGTATCTGGTTAATTTAAATTTATTTAAAAATATGTTTTTTAAATAAATAAAATACATTAACTTAGTGCAAGGTAAAGAAATAAAACCAGCTTTTGTCAAATAAAAACAAAAATATTGTTATAATAATAAATGTTTTTTTTCCGGAATGTGGGGAGGTTAGTGCAGTCCCACACATTCCATACAAAATATAATATACAATAGTTATAAAAATATACAAAATACTTACAATAAAAAATAAAATAATAGTAAGTTACATGACACATAAGGTAATTTTTTTTATTTTAAAATTTTAAAAATAAGTTCATCAAAATAATGCTTTTAAGGTGATGTGGTAGTTTAAATTGTGAGGGGCCAATATCTTTCTCCAGTATGCGTCGATGCTGGAGGCTAGACTGAGGCGGGCCTCCATGATGAGGATACTCCCGGAGATGTTAATTCTTTCCCTCATTCCAGCCACCCTAAGGACTGCAAAACCGGAAACTCGTCCCTCCGTGAATATACTAATATCGAGTCAATAATTATTTTTGATTTGTGGAGTGGCGTACCATAATTGGTACAAAACTAAAAGATAGCGTTTAAGGTTTACCCGATTGACAGAAGTTATAAGGGAAATAGAAATTCCACTTGAAATAATGGACAAGGGATATACGGTATATCGGAATCCTTCATGGCATGGCCCTTGTCAATGCCACGCTGAGCATAGAACCTTCTGATAATGATCAATTATTTTTTTGATTGTGGCAATGTACGTACCTTTTATATCTAAATTTTGAAAGTGATAGTACATTATAGTTTTATTTATATCACTCCATATAACGTTATGACCAGTGGCGTGCATTCCATAAAGGCTGAAAAGTTGTGCCTACCCCAAGAATAAAACGAACCGTTAAAATCGGATCAAAACGAATTTTTCTATGAATAATGAAATTGAACGCATATTTATTCAGTCGGCCACAACAATTAGCGGAAGATGATAATAAAATGGCAATTTCTAATATTCAATGAATGATCCATATCTAAATTTGAAAAACTATACTGAGCCTACGTTTGGTTATGGAGCGATGCACGCCATTGATTATTACGTAGTGTGGGCTTGTTTGCTACCAGGTTTTTTTACCCACAAACAAATCCTTTGTTGGAAACAAAAATAGCTGCAGAGTTTCTCAATGGCGGTCTCTGTGGTCGAGCGGTTACGATCCTTGGCTACTAATTCGGAGGTTGCGGGTTCAAATCTCGGAGTGCGCAAACAAATTTGTCAAATAATATTTATTTTTGTGGGAAAGGCATTGTAAGTGCTAACTCTCTCACTAGGTGGCGTCGAGATTCTATCGAATCTACATTTTATTTTGTAAGAATATTTTTTTACTTGCCAGATATTATTATTTTAAATGATAAACTAATGTTTATAAGACAAGATTTTTTATGCATAGCACAAACATGGTAACAAATTGATATAAGCAATAATTATTAACCTGAAAAATCATACAAATTGAATAATCTTCCGAGAAAAAATACATGCTGCCGACGGGACACGAACCCGCGAATGTAATAAGCAATGATTGTAGTCTGAAGAACTAGTACATGTTGACTAATTTGGCGGGTAATGAATAACCTGCCGTAGCTCAGTGGTAGAGCACTTGTCCGGTAAACAAAAGGTCGCGGGTTCGTGTCCCGTCGGCAGCAGTTGGGAGCAGCTGGGACTTAATTAAAGAGAATTAAATAATGTCAAGATTGTTATAATTAACAATAAATATTAATAATAACAACCTCAACTTGCAATAATAACAAATAAAGTTCAATTCACACCCACCAGCACCAGGTAGTGCAGACACGTAAATCTTTCTTGTCAGACTTTATCTGTGAACACATTCACGCACGGTGTAATGTGACTACTCCCTTCTGTGACGTGCCTGTCACTGCACGTGTCTGTGCTGCACGTTGTCAGTAGATGTGAATAGAACCTAAGGATCTGGTGAAAAAGACACATCGGCTTAGTTGATATAGACATGTGGTATTTTAGAATGTGTCCGTATATCCGTAAGGGGTTCATTTAAAAGCCATGATATTCCATATATGTGTGAATGTGGATCGTAAAGTGGTGAGTAGGGATTTCAAGGGTTCTTTCATGACAAGCGAATAGAGAGAGCTGATATTCGGATAGGCACTATTAAAAATACACTCAGAAAAGAAGACGTAAGTCGATCGCATTTCAATGAAATCCTTTACGGTAATTCATTTTTATATATTTTTTTGATATGTGATTACCACAAAAGGATCCCAACTGTCTGGAGCCGGTGAGGCAATATCATTCCTAATGGGTATGTTGTGAGTCTGAATGGGGAGGGTTGTACCTGGCTATTTAGGTCTGGTCACCGAAACAGCTAAATCCTTTTCAAGCGACGTTAAAATTCTGAATGGTGGTCTTTGAGGTAGTCTGGAACGGGCTGCAAGTATACTGAATATTATTTTATATTAATGAAATGCGATATAACAAAATTATTAAATAAAATTTCCTTGCGCACGCTGGGATCGAACCCGCGATAATTTGATTCGTAGTCGAGGACCTTATCCCTCGACCACGGAGGCTGTCTGAAGTATCTATTTTAGAATGTGATTAGATTTGCATTGCACAACTTCTGCGTGTAGTTTTCTCTGCTTTTTTTTCAGAAAATATATGTATGTGAATATAAATTTAAGGATCTTCAGACGAAATGCTATAAATTCTTAATATAGTACTAAATAAATTTTCTCAATTTTACGTAAAATTCTAATTCTAAGGTTCAAAAGTAAATAATTCTTATTTTCAGCACACATGATGAATTTAAGCCGTCGTTATCACAATAATTTATGGCGTAATAGTTAGCATAGTTGTCTTCTCAGAAGTTGATCGGTATTCGATTCACGTTCGTTGCTTTTTTTTAAACTTTTTTATTTATTTTTTTACTTTAATTTTCAAAAAAATACATAAACTTTTTTTATTTGTGCAAACTCTAAGTTTTAAAAATCCTAAAATTATATTATCCCGGGTTTGCGCTAGTAAATAAATATTTAAAAAAAAGCTAGACCGACAAGATAGCGAATAAATTTAGTTTAGAGTTGCTCTTATTTGCCCATAAAAACAGTTTATCTCAAAACATTTCACGTCGGCGAAATCTAGAATATACACATATAATAATGTATATATATACATTAAAATGCAGAGTTTGTAACAATGTTGGTTTGAAATTTGCAGAAAAGTGGATAGCCTAGTTAGTAATTTTAATCCAGCAATCTAAACTAATTTTAATTTCGTGAAGATGTCGGGTATACGTTTTAACGCTGTCTGTACTGTTTTTACTACTCCCTCCGAGTAAAGTTGGGGCTGCGAGCACTGACAAGCAAACAACCGTCTGGCTGGCAAGCAACTTATTCCAATTAGTTAGTTCGCTAACTTCATCTTCATTATAATACCTACACTCAATTACAACATGGAGAGATTCCTCACAACAAAATCAAGGTGTACAATAAATGAAAAATATTGGTTTTATCAATTATAATCACCTGAAAATATGAATTGATGGAGCATAGAGAAATGATACACCCTAGAATGAAAGTTTGTTTCACTCCCATTTAAAATTGGGCATTTTTTCCCTATCTTCGATTAATCTTTATTATTTAGAGTAATACGTTTTCGATCACTCATAATAAACACATTTATAGCTTAAAATGATAAAAAAAGATATACAATCCACTCGTTTATTGTGTCTGAGAAGGGATCAATAAATTTCACTCAATTGTTCCTACCATAGAATGATATATAAAAATTCCTCATTGAAAAGAATATTAAACTTACTTACGTGAAAAGGGCGTAATATACTTTTTTGTAGACAAACGCTTTGATGAGGAAGGAAATCAAGGAAAACATATCTCGAAGGAAGCTAGCGCAATCGGTCGTAATGGAAAATTAGTTGGAAGTTGGGCAGAATAAATTTTACTCATCATTTCCATTCTACGGTTAAATTGAAAAAAATAAAAATTTCCCTCAAATTGTGATATTTAAAACGACTTTATAAAAGTAGTTAACAGGTAACTTAGTATAATAAGTACGTTATGTCAAAAATGTATATGTTTTGTAATTTGTGTAATTTTATGTATTTTCAAAGGACCGTTGTACGATATGTGTGATTAACCGCTGCACGAAGGAGAAAATATATTTCAAGGTAATGGTAAAGGACTCACCTAAGGTATTTGAAGCCCGGTTATCTAGATAATCTTCACGGTACTCACAAAGCGGACGTTTACGGTAACGAGTTGCGACGGCAGACTTGAGGAATTCAAAGGTCTGATATAGCGGTATATTGTATGGCGGTTGCCGATCAGGTGGACGTCAAATTTGAACTGGCGGCGCGGATCGTGAAAGGTACACACACGGGACAAGGTAGGAATGATTAGGGATATGCAACAATATTAACTCCCAAGTACAGCAGTTAATGAAATGATGGTGTGTAAATGAGAGGGGTATTGTGTAAAATGGCCCAACCAGTATACTCATTCAGATACTTTGCCGATTTCTTTGTCAGCTTTTATTCAACAATTTACTAATTAACTCGCGTTCCGAATATCCAAGTTATTTATTTATTTTTTTTATTTTTTTTATATGAATACCGCACAAGAGTCCCAACTGCTCCCAACCGTCTGGAGCCAGTGAGACTATGACATTCCCAATTGGGGAATGTTGTGAGGCTGAAGGTATTGGGGAGGGGAAGGAGAAGGGGGAGAGGAAGGTGATGAAAAGGGGAAATACTTGGCTATTCAGATCTGGTCACCAAACACGGCTTAAAGCCATTTCAAGCAACGTTTCAATTCTGAATGGTGGTCTTTCACCAGGGCGATACTGAGAGTATCTTCCACTCTGGAACGTGCGCAAATATACTATATATTGTTTTTTAAATGAATTAATTGTGAAACAACACAAACTAATTAAATAAAAATTACTCGCGCACGCCGGGATTTGAACCCGCGACCTTCGGATTCGTAGTCGAGAGCCTTACCCCTCGACCATGGAGGCCGTCATTGCAAATCTTCTTCTGAAATTACCTAAATCACATTCTGTATGATTTAGGTAATTTCATTAGAACTATTCAGTAATCGACCTGCATTTAAAAAATAAGTATGTCGTAACCTTTTTTTATCATGTTAAATAAAATCCATATAAGTTGTTCAAAGAAGCGAAGCTAGCAGTCCACAATGGAGTGCTGATACCAACCCTGATGTATGGCAGTGAGGCATGGAACTGGCAGAGGAAGGATGAAAGTAGACTGAATGCTGTAGAAATGAGATCTCTGAGACAAATCTGTGGTAAAACCATGTTTTATCGTGTGAAAAATGTTGAGAATCATAAAGAATGCAAGGCTGATATATGAGTAATGAGCAAGATTAAGAAATGGACGCTTAGATGATTCGGGCATGCAGAGCAAATGAATAAAAAAAAGAGTGTGAGGAGAATATATGACGCCAAATTCAATGGAAGAAGTAGCCAGGGACGTCCAAGGAAGACATGTAACGATCAAGTGAATCAATTACTCGAGTCAGGCCATGTCAGAAGTCGGAATAACAGAAGAGAATGTATGAGGCGTTGTATGAATGTGAATGAAGCAAAAAGTGTATGCCAAAATCGAGTTGTTTGGCGGTCCGTCCTCTCTGCCTACCTCTGCGGAGAAACGGCGTGATGGTTAGTTAGTTTAGTTAGTTAAAATCCATAAAATTCTTACGAAATTACTACTCATACAAGATGTGCGATTTCCGCGACGTATCGCCGCTACTAAAAAAAAAAATCCTGGCCGTAAACAAGCTGCGAGTGCGGTCGCAATAGGTGCATATTACTGGAATTTGCTACAATAATATATTTGAGTCACGCACGCTTTCGTACTATCCTTTTTACCGTTTAGAATGAATTAATAATTGATTGTTGGCCGACTATGGGCGACATTCGGTTAAAACTTATATTTTAGTGTTACTGGAAAGGGCAAAATAAATTCTAACGGCCGTTCTTACCAACCCTACTGAGCAACTGTTGAGCCGAAATTTTGCCTTAACACTGTTCAAGTGCACAGATAAACTCTTCTCAACAAAATTCACGATCAAATTTACGACCAATTTAGAATATCGGTTTTCGTGGGTTAAGTTCCGCTCAACAGAAGACTAGTTATAAAAAAGTGTCAACAGGGTGAAAAAATGTCACTGAAATTATGAAGGTCATTATTTGTTCGCTATCTATTTTACGCGATTCAAATGTTGAAAGACAAAGCTTTTTTTCCGTTTTTGAGTGTCAAAACACGTTTTTTGTGTGTTAAATACAACTAAAGAGAGCCTAACTAATTTTACTTATTATAAGTTATGTTTTTGGTTTACACAGAGCAGAAACGTCAAATGTCAAATGTACGAAACGAATAATGTACTTTCGAGGGATTTGATGTCATTTTATTATCTATGAAAGTGGGTGGGTACTATTTTATAGTCTCTAAAAGTGGGCGGGCACCTTTGTGAATAATTTAGGACGTTCAACGATAAAATATGCTTGGAAACAGGCAAACAGAGCGTTGTTCAACGATACACTTGGTTGATCGGTGCATCAGATTGATTGGGAAGTTGGGAATTCGGGAAGAACGACCGTAAAAGTCACAGTCGCATCGCGATTTTATGGGGACCCTAGTGACCCTCCTTCGGATTGTACATAATTTTTTTTACTTTGGAAAAGTATTCCCATTTTCATATTTTACCATTGAAGAAAAAACTATAAGGAAATTAAAAAAAAAACAACACTTCCGCTTTAAAAGTACTAATGTAAAATCTCTGGTTCTGCTAAATGGCGAAATGGGAAAAAATATCACCGTAAACCTAGCAGTAGTGACAGTTTGATTTGGCGAAGTCAATGCGTACATTCAGGAATATTTTCTGGCGCGGATAGCAAAGAATTTATTTTAAGAGTCTTTTTTACATTGAATCCACACTGCAGTCAACGAGGAAAATAATTTTCCTCAGAGCCTGTCATCTTAGAGTATGCAACGTGGGTTTTGAACATACATATTTTGTAGGAGGGAATAAACACAAAGGCCAGAAAAATTTTCAACTCAAGAACGAGTCGTAGAACTGACACGTTCTCATGTGACGATTGTCAACCAAGTACAAATGTTGGGCGTGCGTTTGGCATATTTGTGATGCCGAAGGTATCAATGACGCTAGTTCTTCGGAACATCTTCTATTGAAATATTGGTAGAACAAATACAGCATTCTTTCCTGACGCCTGCGCTCTGAAATCTATTTAAGATAGGGGAATCCATCAGATGAAACCGGTTTTCGCACAGTCAAGGGTTTTTTTCAGATATATTTGGGGCTTTAGACCAGAGGTGGCTCATAAAATTAAACACTTAAGCGCGCTTATGATTTGTAGCTGGTTAGAAATTATTTGCTATTAAGCAAATGCCTTTAACGGAAGAATAGTATAAAATCTATAACTAAAATCTGTATTACATCATGTAACAAAAAGTTTAATTAATAAATTAATCTAAAAAAAAAAATGTATTTGCGGGCCTTATATACGAGTAGTCCGCCCAGCTTCTGAGGGCTAACTTGACTCTGGATTTGATGGAGCCCCCCGTAAATGAGCTGGTCACTTAAAGTTATGCCAAGCATATCAATGGAAGGTATGTTGGGAAAGTTGCTTCTGTTGAAGGAGAAAAGTCGACTTTCGTATTTGAGAAAAACCATATATCACGGTATCCAAATTTCTTTTTCTGTTATACGATGAATAGGAACCAATTATTCATTCAAGGCACTGGGAATTTCTTAATAAACTCTAGTAGTTCATACGTCCTCAGCCATAAAAGGCACAGCTACGTGGCTTGAGCTGATTGACCGTTCTGAATTGAAATAAGTAAAGCTTGAATCGGTGCAAATTTGTGGATTGACTCATTTTACCTGTTTGCCCCTTTACTAAACCTAAAAAATTTGCAGAGAATAATTGTTTTGGTATTGTTTAACTGTTTTGGTATTGAAAACGCACTTAACTGTAAAAAAAAATTACCGGGTTGTTCTAGAATAATAATAATAACATAGCATTTATATAGCGCAGTTTTGTGATATTTCGCTTCAAGTGCGCTTTACTATAATAAACATAAAAAAATAATGATTCTTTGAAGGATAATCTATAACTATATTGTAACCATTAAAATAATAAATGTTTTTGTGTTTAATTCGTAGAATTTCATTTTTTTTTTTAAATTTACTGTAAATCAAATTTAATAATGTTATTATAACTGCGGTTAATCCACATTGTGATGACTTATTCATATGATTTTATTTACTCCCTCTAATTCTAATTTGGACGTATTTTGAAACGGTGCCCGACGGTGTTTGAAAATAATGATTTATTATCGGTAAAACCGATTTAGTTAAATAATTAAAATTCTGTATTCTATGTGGTTTTTACACTTATAATGTGTTTCCCAGTATTTAAATGATAATATTTTATTAATTGATTTATTTAAATGTGTTATATTGTTTTGATAATATGGACATACTGAGAAGCGGTGAAAATATTATTTTATTAGGATCATTCGTTCTAATTCGTTAAATTTAATATAAGACCCTCTCTTTACAAATTTATTTATTTATTTACGGATTAATGTCCAATTACACAAAATACATAATAGAAAAAAGAACAGTACATACATAATACAAGAATGAAGCCATCCCAAAAAGAGAACAAAAATATACATTTTTGAGAACATTCAAGTCAAAGCTTGAACATGGTTTTAGTAGAGTCCATGATTTTAGACATTCTAAATGAGTTCTAATTTCGTAAAGCCCTACAAAAGTCATTAAGACTGGTAATGTAATGTAATATATGTAAGAGTTTAGGCTCGTTGTTGTCAAGCGGGACGTGATTATTTACCGAGATGTTTTGAGAATTTTGAAGAAGTGCTTTTATTTATATAACATTGCATATGTTCTTTGAATTTAGTTGAGAAAGCCCTTCCCGTCTGCCCGATATAGGTAGCGTTGCACTCGGCGTGGTCATATTTTAGCGCCTTTGTTTTCATGGCCTTGAACGTGGTCTTTTGTGGCCGTTCGTGGACCTGAATTCCGAAACAGCTGTCACAATAATAAAAACTAAAAATAATTGCAGAACTTAAAACTAACACTATTAAATTTGGTGTACATTAAATAAAAATAAAAAACTTTAAAATGATTAAATAAAAGACTAATAGAAATATTAACTATTAAAAAGAGGGATTCCCGAAATTGTGGCTTGAAAGGTTTTATCTATTTTCGGTCGTTATTATATTACGTATAATGTAACACGTAATAATTACTGTAGAATTTCTAACGGAAGAAAAGTTATCATTCTTCGAATTGTAATAGAGATGTGGAAGAGACATGGTTTAAAAAAAACCGCTATTAAAAAGGTACCAGAATCACTGAGCTGATTAATGATTGCGTCTTTGCACTGCTTTTAAAATGGTTACTTTTGACCATTGTGAAATTTGTACGACTGTAACTTTTCACCATTATTTTAACACTTGCTAAATTTGAACGAGTTTAACTGATGATTCTGGTATTTTATTTACAATGGTAACTTTTTACAATGACGATTTTTTGACCGTAGCAATATTACGGGATTGATAAATTGATACCAACCCTGATGCATGGCAGTGAGGCATGGAACTAGCGGAGGAAGGATGAAAGTAGACTGAATGCTGTAGAAATGAGATCTCAGAGGCTAATGCGTGATAAAACTACGTATGATCGTGTGAAATATCTTGAAATTCGCAAAGAATGCAAGGCCAAGATTAAAAAGGGACACTTAATTATTTTAGGTATGTAGAGAATGAACGTAGAAAGAATTATAAGCAGACGATTACGCGAATGTGAATGAAAGAAGAAACTGGGGACCCCCGAGAAAGATATGACACGATCAAATTAATCAAATACTTTAGTCGGACAATGTCAGAAGTCAAAATAACAGAAGAGAATGCATGAGACGATGTATATATGTGAACTAAGTAAGAAGTGTGTGCCAAGACCGAGCTTTTCTGCGATCCGTCCTTCTCTTTGTCTACCCCTGCGGAGAAACGGCGTGGTGGTTAGTGAGTTAGTTGATTAAACCTTCCTAGACAAAAAAACTTAGCTTAGGTAATTATTTTATGAATGCTCAGCCATAAATAATTCCATGTTTAACTGCTTGTACGGGTATACTCTTCGTTAAAGCATATAATTTTAGTGGCTTATGAAATTATTGTTTCAAGATAAAACTTATTTATTCCACAAATAAACCCCCAACAAGCTTCTTTCTGAATTCCGTATTTAATCTCGTTAGATGTTTAAGGTTCTATTGATTTCGCGCTACAACAAAAGTCAGAAGAAAAGGGGATGATTTAATTACAATATATAAATATTTAAAAGTTATTTTTCGTCCTGTTACATGGCAATCCCATGAGTTATAAAACTTATAGTGGAACATGAGAAAAAAATTCACTTCACAAATGATACAAGATATAACACTGAAATACAAATAACACTGCAACACAAACCAACAGACAGGGATCTACAGTAATAATATATGTACAAAATTTTGTAGAAAAGTATACAAGTTTAACATAAAAGTACTAACCAAATTGGCCATTCACAAAAAAAAAAAAACAGAAGTTTTGTAGAGAAGTATGCATAGATGTATCTAGTGAAGATTAAACGATTTTGTAAATTTTATCATGTACAAAAATCAGTTGATTAATTAAAATTTACGAGAAACGCTAGAAGTGTTTATACAGGCCCACGTTTTGACATTTACAAAAATCAGTTTATTATTTAAAATTTACGAGAATGTACATTTACAAAATCATAACACAACATTTACAAAATCAATTTATTAATTATAATTTCGTGAGAAACGAGGGGGAAAAAAAGGAAAAACAAAAAAAGAAATCCTAAACAGAAATAGGGCTAGCACGAAAATATATGTCCAAATTTGCAGCTTCTGACCTAGTCTCTACGCTTAAGAAGTACCTACCCACCTACACAGACTAGGGTGAATAGAAATAAGGGGGAAAAAGCATAACAAAACAAACAAACAAACATGCAAACAAACAAAATACAAGGAAAAAAACATAGATAGGCAATAAGATTAGATATTTTCACTTATAAGTAACTAGCTGATGTGTACCCGGCCTTGCTCGGGATTATATATTTTTTTATGTAATAAAGTTATGAAGTTGTGAATTCTTGCTTGTCGTTTGGGTGCCATAATTGATTTGACAGCAAAACGAATGCCTTGTGATGACTATTACTATATTTAAACAAAGAAACAATTTGAAAATTTCATTTCATTATAAACATTTTTTTTAAATACATCTAATTAAATAAAGTTCTCAAGTAGGTACCTACTTGTGTTTTCCATTTTGAAAACATTCTACCCAAACAAACCGTTTGAATATGTAATCAGTGGCAAACCAGAGTGGTATATCTATGGGCTAACCCCAATAAGGCAGGTTCAATGTTTTTAATACTATTTTCAAACCGTTATAGCAACAGTTTTACACATTAGATTCCATTTAAACTACTTTCTAAACCTTTCGGGTAAATTTTCTGCGAAATCAGTCAATTAATTTCCAAGAAAATCGAGGACAGACAGACAGACAAACATTCAATTTTATATATAAAGGTAAAGATTAAAAAAAAATCTTTCAGAACATTACTAATAATTTTATAATTGGGTTGATTGTTTATATATATATATATCTGGGAGCGCGTTATGTAGTGTGTAGGCAATATAATACAAAAACTTTATCCATTAATATTTTGTAAACTTTATTTTACGACTATTACTTTACGTTCTACTTTACTCTACGTTTTCCATGTTTTTACTGAAAACGGGAATCGATATCAATATTAAAAATATTTTATTTTAATTTATTGTCATGAACTATTAATTATCACAATATGGAATACAATCTTCAGTTTAAATACATAAAATATAAACATTTTTACATTACATTATATTCACAATACAGATGAATATTAAAAAAACCAGATAACATTGTATTAAATTGAATTTAATGTGATATATTAAAGGAATGATATTTTCAAATAATTCTAAAACTCTTAAATGTATATCACGTATTTGAAATACAAATTAAATAATTGAAAATTGTAAACGGACACTTAGATGGTTTGGTCATGTAGAGCGGATGTACGGAGAAAGGAATGTAAGGAGGATATTTGACGGAGAAAATAATGGTAGACGAAGTCGGGGATGCTTGAAGAAGACATGACACAATCAAGTTAATCAAATATTTGAGTCATGTCACGTTAAGAGTCAGAATACAAGGCGTGTGCCAAGACCAAATTATTTGGCGGTCCGTCCTCTTTGCCTACTCCTGCGGGGAAACGGCGTGATGGTTAATAAACTAATTATAAACATGTAGATATTATTTTCCCAATCGATGAGTTCTGAATAACATCTTGGATTACATTGTATACTTGCAGAAGAATGCACAGTATATTATCTTGAAAACGAAAAAGGAAAATTTCTAGTCCGGCTAGAGTGACTCCATTCATGGGCTTGTATAGTTGTTTTCAATTTTTAGATTGCTCAACGATAAATCCTTTTATTTATAATATATTTTCTTGTAAATATATCATTTTCAGGTGCGTAAAACTTAAAGAGCAACATCACAACGCCCAGACACGAACCGCAAATTATGTGAAGTCATAGATTTAATTGGATAAATCGATACCGATGTTTTTGCACTGAAGCGAACATCGGCCCGCCACTTCCTGCCTCAAAACCACATGAGTAGATCTCTTTCTAGGCCACAGATGTCTCATTACAGGGATTATAAGACATGTATTGGTTTGGCGGTTTAGTTCAATATGAACCTTGACAGTGACAGCACTACCTTGAACACTTGTCAACACAATTAATTCATTAATTCTCTAGTAGATATTGAGTTCTATTTACATCTACCGGCACCGTGCAGGGCAGACACGTACAGTGGTAGGTACGGTACATAATTCACATTATACCGTATGTGAATCGATCTTAAATGATACTTTACTAAATACGAGATGGAGTATTCATTAAATTTCATCTTGCTACTGTTATAGCTTCACTGGTATTACCACTAAACGCTGACCGTGAAGCAGGGAAATGCTGGGCGGCCTCCGTGGTCGAGGGGTAAGACTACGAATCCGAAGGTCGCGGGTTCAAATCCCAAAGTCCAAATTAAAATAAATTTAATTTATTTAATTTGTGCTGTTTCAAGTGATTCAAATACTTGATTCACGTGATTCGATCAAGTGAATATTGATTCACGTGATTCGATTAAGTCAATCAAATAGTTGAGTCGGGCCATGTCAGAAGTCGGAATAACAAGAGAATGGAGGAGACGTTGTATGAAAGTGAATGAAGCAAGAAGTGTGTGCCAAGATCGAGTTGTTTAGTGGTCCGTCCTCTCTGCCTACCCCTGCGGGGAAACGGCGTGATGGTTATATATTATTTAGTTAGTTATTTTTTTTGTTTTTTTTTTTTTAAAGAAAGACAAATATTCCCTGGTTACGAATAAACTGACAATATTTGAAAATCTCTACGATCACAGTAAGCGGAAGAAGTTGCCTTTATCGTAATGGAGGACTTGTGTAGGAGGAGCCAGCCGAGGAATTGAACGCACGACGCCTGGGTGGGGCCCAAACGCGATGCCAACCCAGCCACTGACCGGTCAGTTAGTTAGTTAGTTCGTGTTTTTTCACAATTAATTCATTGAAAATAATATAAGCTATATTTGCGCATGTTGCAGAGTGAAAGATACTTTCAGTATCACCCTGGTGAAAGACCACCTTTCAGAAATGAGTTTAGCCGTGTTTGGCAATCAGGTCTGAATAGACAGGTATTTCTCCACCTTCCTCTTACCCTTACCCTTCTCCTTCCTCTCCCCTTTACCATCAGTCTCACAACATTTCACAATTGGCGATGACATAGTCTCAGTGGCTACATAAGTTTTGGAGCAGTTGGGACTCTTTTGCGGTATCCACATAAAAAATTTAAATGAAAAAAATGCTGCCATTAGGAATATAATTTATAAACTCTACATAAAGTATGTTATTTACAAATCTGTGACAGGAGAACACTTTGAAGGTTTTTTTTTTGAAGGTTTACTATCTTATGACAAATCTGTTTTCAAATTTGTGTTTCATGTTCTTAAAGACGAAATTACATTTATCGAAGAGATTATGATAAAACTACAAAAAAAAACATTCATTTCAAACAACGATTCTATCAGGGGATAGGAGGCCCATCGAAAAGTAAGTCTAAAACTTCAACGGATATTTGACATAAAGTAGTCGCATACCTATCCGGAATCGATAAGCTTCAACCGTAATAAACTCCGAATAAAGAATAATTTATTTAGGAAAGCTTGTTTTTCAATAACAATTTGATTACCGATTATGTTATGTTATATATATATTTTTTGAGAGCCCTATGGATCAATCCCCCGGCCACCATCCTCCCCCGCCGCTCCCCCCCTGTGTTATTTATCCTAAAAATATGGATAATAATTCATTGTCTTAGCTTAAATACATTCTTGAATATAATGGAAACAATCACTCAATCATTTGTATTAGCGTCTTGCAATATATCGTAAGGAATAAATACAGTTAGCTTATTTTTTTTTCAATTTAACATTAAATTTAGTTTTTATAATTTAAATGCATCTCTTTATATGGTCTATAAATAATGTGTTATTTTAATGTGTAATAATAGCCTGTCCAAAAAGATAAAATTAATGTAAAAAAAAATCGTAGAATAGACGTAATGTAAGAATAATATAAGAATAGGAAGTAATATTTGTACAGCGCCCTTGAGGTGATATTTCACAAAAAAAACGGCGATATAAAAATAATCCGATTATTATTATTATATATATATACATATTTTGTAACCTTGACTGTAAATTTTATGTTTTAAGTAGCAAGCTCATGTTAGACAAACTACAAAAAAGTAGTTTATCGAGACTTTTTGCATTGTTTTTGTTATTATTATTATTATTTTTTTTTTTAAAATTTTTTTTAAAATAAAATATTAAAAAAATATATAAAAGAATAAAAATTATTTTCTTAAGGCTTCAAATATTCTAAAATAACTTTGAAATTTGGATCGAATTAGAAACAGCGATACTATTCTTTCACTGGTGCCAATCGTAAAAACGTAGTGACACGTTATTTTCTTTAGGCTGATAAAAAACGCAAAAATGTTCTAGTTCATCATCTCAAAAAAGACAAAATGGCTATCACTCCTCGTAATCACAATATCAGAGCTAAGCAACTAGAGCTAAATGTACCTTAGTGTAATAATACTTTTGGACAAAGAAGCTCTGAATTTTTAGGTGTAAAATTATACAACATACTCTCACTTAGTTTCAAACTAAGTAGTTCAATCAATAATTGCATTAAGTCCAGCAAAACTTGGCTTAAGGAAAACTGATTGAGTATTCTTAAAACAACCCCCTAGAAGTTACTGGGAATACCCTAACCGTACCTTGAAGTTGAAATATAAAAGTCACTGAAACCCCTTATTCAAAACCTAGTTCGCCTCACCACAGGATTTCCCAGTGAGGAGGACTATGAAAAAAATCTATAATACATATGTATTTTTTATACTCGTACCTTAAAATGTTAAAATTATGTAGAAATTAATTAAAAAATAAAATAAAAACAAAAACAAACAAATCACCTTTAATTTAGTCTAAAGTATGTTACGTTCGCAGGGATTTATTAAATAATTACGAATCTTTGGAGTTATTTCAGTCCGTTCATAGATCGTTTTCGAATAATTTATAGAGGATTTTCGTGGTTTTTTCAATTTTTAGAAAAAATGCACCGTTGTAAAATAATGTATTTAAGTGACCCGATAACGAAAAATATCGAATAATATCATTGGACCATACCTATAGCCTTGTGGATCCTTTGCTCGACTTGCAGTTGGACCAATCGGGTTTGATATCCAAGTGGGTAACCGACTTATTCCCTTTTCTACACAAGTATTGAAAAGGTCCTTTAAATCTTAGGGTTGATAGATTTTTTGTTGCTGTTTTGATTGAAAGACAACAATATATTAATTAAACACATCTGATAAATATAACTCACCATATCTGTCTTCCTGTTGACAAGGTCCGCGATGAGTCCGTTCCATTTGCCGCCCTCCAGGGTCCCCCATCGCCCATCCTCTACCCTGACCAGCTCGTACGTGAAGCCCAGCTCTTCGGCAAACTTCTCCAGCAGATCTATGCAGAATCCGGAACAGCACTGGTAGAAAGAGCCGTTGCGGTGTGCGGCACCCATGTCGACCCTGGGAACAAATCATTAACAATCGATTTTATTTTTAGTTGGTTTGTTTTAGTCAGACGTTTGAGAATTGGGAATTGAATCGTTTCATTAATGGCATAGTATTTAAAGCAAAGAGTTTGTAGATTGTATAAAAATAAACCAATCCCATCACCCTTTATGTCAGCAGAAAATGATGTAAACAATAGTGTATTCAAGTGAAACAGAGAAGTAATGCTCGGTGCACACGAGGCCAGTATAACAAGCCAGGATAGCAAGCTAACGCCAGTAACCAAGTAAGCCAGGAACACAGGCTACTTGCAGACAGAACTGGCTTTATTTTGAACCCATTGAGCTAGAGAGGAAGCCAGTAAGCTCGCGTCTCAAGACAGAATAGTTTAATAAGATGGGTTTCTATTATTTGAGCCATTAGTGCCCCCCACCACCGAACTTTCTATCGTGGCTTTGCGTTTGACGTCGTGTGGCCGCCCGTAGCTTGTACACATGATCAGCTAGTGCACGGTGACATAGTGCATTTAAAGTTTATACAATTGTATCGCGACAAAAATGTCTGTGGAACGCTAGTATTCCATCTTATGAAGATTATTATTATTACGTAATTCAGCATTACAAAACATTTGTGCCGAATTAATGACAATCGGCAAAATAATAACCACTAAAGACATTATTATGCTGACTTACTGTCAAGAGTTGTCAAAAATCAACCAGGTCCGGAGCAAAGAATAAAGATGATAAAGAGGAATATAAGCCAAAAACAAATTTCAACTGCTTCAGTCGTATTTTTCTTCTACGTAAGCTGTTCATTTTTTCCCTACGGAGGGACGCAGACGTGTGGTTACCGTAGTCATCACAGTGATACTAACTTTAAATTTCCTAGCATCGTTTAAATGGTGCCAAGCTGGGTAAGTAAGATAAGATCTTGTCAGGACAGGACGCCGGCAAACTGGCTTGCTATCCTGGCTTGTTGTACTGACCTCGTGTGCAATGTGCACAATAGCAATATTGTTTCAACACATACATTATTATATCGTAGAACTGTAATACGGAAGTGGTTATATTGTTACCATTTTCACTTTTTATGTACCTTCCTGATCACTGAAATATTTTTTCCCTGGTTAAACCGTTAGATATACTACAGATAGTAATAATGCGTCACATATAAAATCTTACATTATACTATCACTATAGAAAAGCGTTTATACTATTATCGAATACTGTTAAAGTACTGTTACCTTTTTATATACCTCCCTTATCACCGTATTTTTTATAAGATATAATATTCTATGTGAAACTCTATATAAAAGCCAGATGGACGTTAAATACATAAATAAATATGCCCTAAGATGTTACAAGCACACGTACATGCATAATCTCATAGATGAAAACTATTGCCACTTTTGCTCTCTTTTTGCTCATAAATGTTTTTCGAGTTTTTTCACTGACAGTATGAAGTTTTCGTTTTGTGGTAGAAATTGCAGTCTAACATGCCTTCATGTAATTTGTTACACATTTATAAACGAGTTACGCAATGCACACTAAAACGAATCTATATTTGTATGTAATGTATATGGGTAGTGAATCCTTTTTTTCATACGTGTTACTAAAAGGTCAGTGGCTGAGTTGGCATCGCGTTTGGGTCTCACCCAGGCGTCGTGAGTTCTGCTGGCTGGCTAAGTCCTCCATTACGACACAAGCGACATTTTCTGCTTACTGTGATGGTTGTAGGAGATTTTAGAATATTGTCAGGTTATTCGTAACCAGGGAATATTTGGCTTTCTTTTTAAAACATTTATTTTAAACAATATTTTTGACCATTTCAGTATTTCAATATTTTTTACGAAGTAGTGAAAAAAACTATTTTAAGCAGGAAACTGATGGTGAACTCCTAATAATGTACAGTATTCAGCGGTGTGCAGTTCATTAAGAGTGAAAAGCTGTGCCTACCCAATAAAAACGATACACAAGAAAAAAATAAAGGTTTGTAAAAAAAATCTGAATAAATTACGTTATTCAAGAAAGATTATATTATTGGTAAGAAACTTGTAAGATTATTTAAATCGACGGTTGACAATTGTCAATTTCAAATACTCGATGCATAATTTGTACCCGAACTTGAAACAACTACACACGGCCTAACTTTACTGAAAGAACACTGCACGCCACTGACAGTAATATACACAAGAAGTTTTTTTTTTTTTAAATGAGAGTGTCCATTCATTTTCCTGCAAAAACATTGTTTTTAACTCTTTTTTAAACTGTTATTTTCACATGAAGGTATTACGCGCTCAGTGACGATATCGTACTGTTCATTGATTACAAATGGTTGTATTTTACCATTATTTTTTTGTTGTTGTTATGTATGTGTATTATTTATATTAACATTATTACTTCGTGTTACGTTACTTAAAGGTACTATTTTTTCTAGTCGTTGAAAAATGGCGTCAAATTGAATTAACCACAATTTTTTTTTTTTTTATCTTTAATTTTTTAATTAGTATTAGAAATATTCATCAAAACTGAAAGAATAAAATTCATTAAATAAAATTATGTAACTACCAGTGATAGGTAAGCACGAACATATGTAAATTTACATATGGTATATAATTTGGTTTTCATGACCGAAACATCGTTCATTCTGTACTTAGGTGACAACTAACGGCGTGTGAAATATCTGGTACTCTAACACGCAGGTTAAACTTATCGCGCGGTTACTAACCTCGAGGTTATTCTACCATTATAAGACAATTTCAGCCTAAGCAATTTATAAATGTAAGCCAACTTATACACTCAAGTCTATGCTTTCAAAGCATATGTTTAGCCGAGAAGTGCTAGGGATAATATCAGCAAATTGTGGTTTAAAATGAGAGTACCAACTTATGTTTATAGAAGAAGATTACATAAAGTATTAACATAAAATATGGTCAGTAAGTTAGAATCTACATTACCATCCAGCGGCGATTTTATGTGTTGTTCGATCCAAAGATCCCTCAGGCGACTATCTAAAAAATAATTTATAAAATAAAACAATAACTTTGTTTTACATCACTTTTAAAAGTGATGTAAAACAAAGTTATTGTTTTATTTTATAAATTATAATGTCACATCACCAAGTTACCGCTTCATATGAAAAAAAAAATATCTAAAAAAATACCCTGTTTGACCGAATTAGGAATGACGAGATTCGAAAAGAATTACAATGTAAGCGAATTTAAAAAGATTTTTAAAAGATGCTCAGATAGTTTGCACAAGAAAAGTGAATAGCTTCATCCTGACTCCACAGACGTACGACACATAACCTAGACAAGTAAGAGCAAGTGTCAAGCAATTGTTGAACATAACGGAATAAATATAATTAACCATAAACAATAATTGCATGTCACAGTTAATTAAAAGCATTAGAATACACCAGAAATCATTTTAAAAGGTAACTATTAAATATGGGATTAGGACGTATAATGACATCAGAGAGTATATAAAGAAAAAAAGTTCATGAAGGATATACAAGTAAAAGATATGCGTATATATCGTAACCTTATGGTAAATTAATGTTGATTGAAAATATATGATAGTATAGCCTTCTTCTACTTACCTTCCATGCAGTTAAATATATCCCCTACATCTGCGTATCTATTAATAACTTCAGGTAATCTAGGTACAAGCGAGTGTTTTTAATGCTCAGTCCTGGTGTTGTTAAATTTAAACAGGATTTTGAAACGAGTTGCTCTCATGGGTATATGAAATCTAAAGAGGTTAATTAAATTAGAGGTTATTGTAGATTAATGAAAAGGCCTCAAATATGAAATGGGTGACAACGTTTACTCTTTTGATTGCTAAAATAATTTTTTTGATTAGGATCCGCCTCAAATGCTAAAAGCGCAGTGTGTGAACAGAACTATTGACGTAGAAAGAGATATCGGGCGGATATTATGAATTGATGAAGTGGCTAGAAGAAGAGATCGGAGACGTCCCAGGAAAGTATATCACCATCGAATTATTAGTGGAGTTCTTCTCACATAGTCGAAATAACAGATGCCTCCGAATATATGATACAAAAATATCGCTATAGATAGATTAGTAAAAACATTTAATTTATTATCGGAATGTTCTCAATAAAACTGGAATGTGTCTCTCGAAAAAGTTTTCTGGTCTTCCATCCTCTCTGCCTACCCATGTCCATGCATAAATAATGCCGTGATGGCTAGAGCTATAGTATTTTATTTTTTTATTATTGTGACAGCTAATGCAGTAACAGCTGTCACGTAATTAAAACTAAAATGCTTACCTTGAAACGAACATTATTAAATTTGATTTAATTCAAATAAATAAAAGCGCACATTTAATAAATTAATAAGATTTTTTTTATTTTAACAACCGTTTTTAGTAAATAAATATGTATATATATATTTCAAAAGCAAAGTTCCCTCATCAGGATATACAATATACTAAAAATAATGAAAAGTATAGACAAATAATAACCAAATAGAACAAATTACAAAAATTAACAGCAAGTGATTAATTTAAGTTTCATGAATTTAATTTATTAATTTTCATCACTTACCGATTTACTTTGAAATTTTTCTATTCTGTAAGGTATTTACGGTGAAAGCTGTCTTCCCCACACTAAGTATTCAAAGATATCCCCATATAAAATACACAATTTCCTGACAGAATAGAGAATTTTTATTACCACAAATATTTTCTAAGTAAATCGGTTTTACCGGTAATAAATCATTTTAAACACCATCCAAATTAAAATTAAGTGAAAGTAAATAAAATTATACAAGTGTGTCATCGCAATGTGGCTTAACCACAGTTTGAAAAGATATTTGAAGAACATAATAATAACGTTTTGATTAACTTAATTTTTTTTAATGGAGTTCTACCAGTTAAACACAATAAAAAAACGTATTCTATGAATTAAACACAACAATAATGGATAGTTAATTAGTCGGACAGAATAAATCACTTCCACTGTACAAATACAGATTCTCTAATGTTCATAAAAATATAGTATTCCTTGGAAGTAAATTATATTATTAGCTTTAAAGAAACTGTGTTTGGTCGGCGTGTAATATTTGCATCAAGTAAACCCCTGGGAGAGATAAAGATGTCGAGGGAAAAGAAAGCCTTGCGTGAAATTAAAAATTAAACTGATCATAAACAGCGTTCTTACTCGAGATAAAATGCCCCAATTTATTTCAAGAGAAATGTGTAGAAAAATAAGCCATTCAATGCGCGAACGAAAATTTTAGCAATAACGCTTTAAGAATACATGATTACTGGTAAGATACGTTCCAAAAGGTTTTTTTAGATATATATATATAGTATCTATGTGCAACGTGTACATTATATAACCTGTATTTGGGAACACAAATATTAAAAGGGAAACCATTGAAACGAAATAAAAATGTAACGCAGAAACTAGAATAAGTTTAACATACCTCTTTGTAATACCAATACAGCATTCTCACTACCCTACTAGAATAAGTTTAACATACCTCTTTGTAATACCAATACAGCATTCTCACTACCCCGTAAATACTGTTTCAATAGATACATGGCCACATACAGTCCGTAAAAAATATAATTGTCAAAGGGTTACGCATAAATAAATTTGTTATTCATCGGTTACTAAACGGGATGCCATTATTTAAAACTGCTGTAAAAAAATTGCATTCAAACTGAATTTTTGACAATCAATGTTTTATAATACTCAGTTTTGGTGAATTCTCGTATCGTCAATGGGATATTACACTGTATGACGAAATTCAGATGAAATTTAACAGTGTTCGATATATCAATTACATTTATAGTTCATGGAAATAATTTAGTTTCAGTTTTACTTTGTCATATTATGGTAATGTTATTCGTTATGTCAGATAAAAAATGAAAAAAAAAGAGTTTCGATTGCCCGGAACCAGTAGAGTGATTATATTCTGGATGGTGGCCTCTTAACAGGGCGATACTATGAGGGTAAATATTTCAGGTTGGGACTTATTTCGGGTTGAAAAACTTATAATTTTTGAAAAAAGAAAAATAGTTTCAAATTCATAAAAATAAATTAAAAATATTTGAATATGCGGAAATAAAAGGACAGGTTCTATGTTCTTAGCTTGGCCTTTTTCGTTCGTAAAAAATCTAAACTAAGAACCTAACACTATGTTTTAAATATTCATTTTATGCAGTTAGTGCTTTTGAAAAGAAACATTTCATACTAACATTAAGAATGGCGTTCATTTTTCTTCAATATTTACGCGTTTTTATATAAAGAAAGTAAAAAAATTAAGTGCACTTTGTTGTATTTTCATATATGCAAATATTTTCAATTTAAAATTTCTTCAAACAATTGGTATTCACTTTGTGGCGTCATTATTTATTAATTAATTAAAATATACTCATATATCCTTTGTTTACACCACTTTATAAATATATATAAACATCTATATGTTTCGACAGTAATCCTGACATCATCAGGAACATATAAATACTAAAATATATGTATTAATGTATGTATTCATATATTCCCGATGATGACAGCATTGCTGTCGAAACATGTAGATGTTTATGTATATTTATAAAGTGGGGTAAACAATGTGTATTTTTGAAATGATTAATTTTTAATTTATTTTTATATATGTAAAGGGGTTTTTCTTTATAAATACATTTCTCATTTTTCTACAGAGTCCCAACTGGAAATATTTACTAAAATAAATTTAATAATGCAGCTTCAAATTCCCGATGTCTTTGAGCTGATTAGCTAAAAAAAAATCAATGAATCAGAAGAAATTAATTACATACTTTAATGTGTCTATTGGATTATGTTCTTCAGTAGCCAATCTCAGTTAGGAGAGGGCACTGGGAGTAGTATTTCGCATAAGTCACACTGTGAATTGAATGTAAATCTACGGATTTATTTGAATTTTCATGTAGAAAATTTAATTTCTACCCCGGTTCGTAAGACAGGAGGGGATTCGGGACAGGCAAATACGACCAAGAGAGCTTTCTGGGATCTCAGTAATTATTCACTATACCAACATGGATCCCATTCACAATATACATTCCGGAAACAAATGTATTCCTTTACGGGGTTGTAAAAAGATTTATGGTGACATAAACACAACACTCATCAAGTTCGGTTCAGTAGGAAATTCTGTACAATATCTACGATTAAAAAAATACGCAATACCAAAACAGCTTTTTATGGCATTTATAAACGACCTAAAACATGAGTAGGTACATAACGTACATAGGCTACGAATTTTACGAAAACATTTCAACCCCATTTTCAGTCCCCGGTTAATTTGAATACCAGAATGAAATAATGCCGTAAGCGCCAAAAGAGTGAAGCCGAGATGAAGTACCAACTTGAAATGAATAAAACAGTGGCATTTTAAATAGTTTACTTTACCATTTAGAGCAACAGGGAATTTAGTGGTACTTAAGACCTTATTTAGGGTATTAACAAAGCCGCTGGTTGAACATTTTTTGACCTTTTCGTTCTAGCTATTTTTTTTTATTAACGAATCAATTCATTCAATTCAGAAACTCCTTAGAATATTATATCTAATTATGAAACTGTTAATTTAAATCGGAGGAATTCATTTCAATACGAATTTTGGTTTCAAAACCTTTGTAACTTTATTCAACTTGTATATTAAATACGCGGAAGAATGTTACAAAGGCATTTTAATTTTTAAAAATCACATTCATTAGAATATTGTTAAATGATCGAGTCCAGCTCATAAGTTTAGCTCATTAGACGTATTAAATCCATGAGCTCGCAGAAGTGATTTTGTTCAAACTTAACATGTAATTTTTGAAATACATTTTAAAATGTTTTCATCAATTTATCAAGAAAAGAGAGTTGGCAGAATTGTTTTGCTATCGGAGCGAGTGATCTTCCGATTTTTTCACAGTTTTTAAGATTAAAAAATCCCTTAAACATCACGTTATAGGGGCAGCTGTTCCACACCGTTATATACTGTCATTAATCTTGATATACATTTATTATGTGTGGAGTAGTTTGAAGAAAACGGAATAAGTTTTTCTATTTTTGAATGTGATTAATGATGAGGAAAGTTAGGCATTTCTTGAAATATTTTTACCTACATATTAACTCCACACACACATCTTTGGGGATGCAGTGTGAAGGGTATTTTAAGGAAAGAGAGGAGAGGATGTTCTAAGAAAGAAAAAGTTATAAGGGGTGGGTAAGAATCTGGGGGTCGGTGTGTTCAGGAATGATGGAGGTATGAATTCATCTCCTCAGGTATGGATCCACCTCACTATGAATCACCAAACATAGCGAAACACTCGGGGTAACCTCTCGAAGAGGTGCTGGTTATTCATTTAATGAATCCGGACCGGCGGTACCCATAATGACCTCCGAAACTGAACGTTTTATAAAAACATTTCTGCATAAATTATCGTAAAAATTCTATTCATTCGATCCTTTAAAATATTTTATGAACGCATTGTGGGTTACTTGATTTTGAAAATCCTCATATCTTAGGCGAATTTATGTCCGTCTAAAATAAGTTTGGAATCGGTTCGCACACAGTTATATTTGCTAAGGATATTCAAAAAGAAGCAAGATGAGATAAAAAGAAGCTAGGGGAGGCTAGAGGAAGAGAGAAGAAGTAAAAAGAAGAAAGAAGAGGCAAGAAGATAAAAAAGGACCATTAAAAGGATAGAAGATACTATAATAAGCAAGGAATGCTACGATAAGTAGATACAATAAGAGACCAGAAGAGCCAAGAAGAAGCCAGAAGAACTAAGAAGAACCAAGAAGAGGCAACGACGAGCCTAAAATAGCCAATAAGAGATTTGAAGAGCCAAATGCATCGAATAGGTGAGAAGAGACAAGAAGAGACAAAAAAATGGCAAGACTATGACAGAAGCTCGACGCAAGAAGAAACAGAAAGCAAAAAGAAGGGGAAGCGAGAAAAAAAAAAACCAACGCTCAGACAATTTCTTTATTCCTACCCATCCTAAATTTCAATGTTGACTTATTAGGTTGCCATGTATACCGGTCAATTAAACTCTAACCTCTTTCCCATCCACAGAGCACGTGTTCCAAGTTTTTACAAAACAGTGCCTCCTGGTATACCAGTCGCATCGGGACAGGAGTGCTCCTGGCTGGGGTGGTACATTCATATCGTATCGCATTCGACTAAAATGGGAGGGTTTTCGGGAATGTTTCGGGAACATTGCAATCAAAATCAAATATTAGAAAAACGACAACATTATTACATTTCATGTCATTAAAAAATATAAAGGAATGTAATACAATGATTAAACTCTCTTACCATGTTAATGAATTCCGAACACGGAGTTGAAGTATGTAAACGATTTCAAATATTTATTAAGTGGTTCATTGTTAGACACACGTGGCATTTCTCACACATTCTTGCATGTCTCTAATTATTTCAAAATCTCTGTAAATTTACTAAACACAGAATTTTAGGTGTACCTCAGCAATGTATTTACGTATTGGATAAAATAATAAAAGTATTTATCGATGACAAAATAAAATAAAAGGTTTTGTAGAAAAATCGGGAAAAACAGTTAATATATACGTATGGCTGCGTGTTAACTTGCTAAGTGCTTCGGTAGTGATCAAGGGGTGTACGGAATTTCGCTCACCATGCCACGATGCGCGGTCGTCAATAGTATTCGGCGGTCTGCCGACAGTAATGGAGGTATCATGCGTTTTATTCGTGACCGATAATCTTTGCTCGTTTTCAGCACTTATACACAATATTTTACCAATGATGTACAACAAAAAAAAAAGATTTACGTGAGTAATAAATGTAACAAATTCAATTTCACCCAATTTAAAAATTACAAAATTCTAAACGTGTACCTTGTACACTTACTAGCACCGGAGCTTGAAGGATTTTCTAATACCGTAAGGGAAGGGTTGTGAAAACTTCTAATTATATTAGTAAATCAATGAACATTATACATGCCTACAAGCGAGGTATCTGAGATTTGCATTATGGGTTGGAGAATTATTATTGAATTCGTAAGATAAACATTTACTTTATTATTTGTTTTGTGTCTACAAGGTATTTGACGACATTATACAGTACGCCTGATTTATGGTTTCGTAATACCTACAGAAATATTAACCCTCTTCAAAGACGCCGTCGTACCAGTTTATTAATACAGAAGTGTTCTCGGATGATAACAGTATATAAATCCATACATTGTCTCGGTTAGAAAATGGGCTAACTTTGCAGCTTCCGTAATGCAGGACCATCCATCTCCTGTGATGGATCGCTTCTCTCCACAGACTAATAAAGTGGATCTCAACTCTTTCCTTTCATACACTCCTAGCAGGAGATATCCTTGATTAAACATGTCGGAAACTTGATCAATCTTCAACTTGTGTGTCATACGCCGAGATTATTTCTTTGGCTAGATTACAGATGTAGTAAACGAGTATGTAACTAATCGTAACTACGGGTATAAAGCAGAAATCTGATTGAACGAAGCAAGAATTTTTCTAAAACTGAAACGACCTGCCAGGTAAGTATGTTTTTCTGTATCTATTTGTACATAATTAGTTAAGAAATATTTGTACAGCGCCCTTGAGGTGATTTTTCACAAAAACGGCGCTATACAAATCATCCAACTATTTTTATTATTATTATTATTAAAAAAATCTCTCTGACATGACTAAATTTACTTGGATAACTGAATATGACGGTTACATGTTTTTTTTTAAATTATTTAATGAGTTGACGCAATAATAATCGGATGATTTTTATAGCGCCGTTTTTGTGAAAAATCACCTCAAGGGCGCTGTACAAATCGTACAATGTTTAAGTTTATCTGCCCGCTAAATCAGTGATGACTTGATTCATTTCGGCTTCTTTCTCTCTTGATAGCATATTTAAAAAATAAAATTATGTACAATGTATATGTACCGTTGATAAAATCCATATGTTTAGGGAGCACTTAAGTAATAAGATAAAGTATTTTGTAAGAAATTTCTGCAGAGTAAATAATTTATTGCTACAAATAACTACGGTGAATAAAGAAAATTTCTGAATAAGTTTGTAAACAGCCATATTGCTTTGTTTTTCTACTCAAAAGAAAAGAATTTTCCTGGCACTTACTTACATTAAGAAATTATTGAAAACAAAATCCTCATCCCCTCGCATTAAAAGGTCACTAACGTTAGTCGTTGTTTTTTACTGCTTTTGCCAAATCTAATTTAGAGTCCGTGTGCAAATGTAAATTTTCGCCCTTAAACTTTAATAAAAGTGTAGTCCTGTTAGGGGGTCGTGGGGGAGGCGTGGTGACTCCTCGAGATATATTCGGATGTACATAAAACATTCATAAAACTTTCACAAAACATAGAGTAGAATTAAGTGACGGTATATTATATTCAAACCGCAGAATATGATAAAAGTAGATTGGTGGTAGATTCAGTAATGCGTTTGTGCAAATATGAAATTAGAGTATTCAATTTTGGAATAACTTTTTGAAGCTTAGAACCCTCATTGAAATATATTTTAAATCATTAAAGATAATTTCTTCAAAAGATTGGTCATTATTAATAAATAAATTTAAAAATTTACTTCGTATTCATCACTTTATTAATATACATATATACATCTACATGTTTTGAAGGCGATACTTCAAGAATATAATTAATAATAATTAATACATATATATTCTACATATTCCGGATGAAGAAAGCATAGCTTCAGAAACCTGTAGATATATGTGTATATTAATAAAGTGGTGAAAACAAAGTAATTTTTTTTAATTCATTCATTAAAGACAATATTAACAACTCTCAAAATGAAACAGGAAACCGAAAACCAATCAATAGAGTAAAGTTAGCCTCTCAGAAGCTGGGCGTATTGTACAGACCCCGCAGATATTTTAATAGTACACAACTGCTGAGCCTGTACAAATCGTTAAATGTTAATTTGTTGTTAGAGTGAATTTACTAAATATTGTACGTTTAACTCATCACTATAATTGAAAATCTTGTACGCCTTAATCAGATATTAGCTCAAATTTATGGTTTTCTTTTCGATGAGCTCCTTTCCACTGTCGACATCTGAACGGCTTGGGAAACGTTGAGAATAAAAGTTGGCCTCTAAAAGGTTCGTGCCAGGGTGCCAACCTGGCCAGCTTCAACATTTCAAAAACCCGTTTCTGATATCGGCAAAAAAGTCATGATTGTCTGGTGCAATTCGATGGAAGCACCCTCTCCAATAAGACTCAATTAAAAAGTTTATGGTAAGTATTTCAGACCAGCTCTAGTATCGGGAATGTATAGAAGCCTGAGTAAATCTAGCTTCGAAGAAACTGGGCGTCTTGTATAGGGCAGCAGATTCTTCAATAGTGACCAACTGCCATTCCTATAAAAATCGCAATTACGTCCAACAGTCGAATTTGGAAGTCACCTCTAGGCTGTAGCTCCCAAATAGTTGACAAACCTGCTTGATTCTGTGGAAAGGAGGGCGGTTCGTCTGATTGGCAATCCGTTGTTAACAGACCGACTGCCATCTCTAATGCACAGACGCAATGCAGCTATGCTGAGTATGTTCTAAAGATATTTCAATGGAGCCTGCTCGAATAAGCTAGCAGCGTTGATCCCCTTCACGCCAGTGTATGTGCGTTAAACTCGATGGACACGAGTGGAACATCCGTTCACAGTTGATGTTATTTTCACGAGAACGGGTCGTTTCGCCGACTCGTTTTTGAATGAGCTACCGGTATCTGTCTTTCCTCCCTAATTTAATCCGGGCCCCTTTAATGCCCGCATTAAGAAATCCTTTCCTACAATGCCCCCCCCCCTTAATCCGCCTCACAACGTTTCCCAACCGGGTAGCGACATAGTTCCCCTGTACTCGTATATGCTCTGTACATACAGGACGCTCTTCTGAGGGGTCACAAAAAATTTGGAAAAAAAAACTTTTAGTTCAAGAAGTCATTCCATCGCACATGTGAGTTATGCGGCCATGAGCATTGATCCAATTGAGTTTTAATAAACTATTTGAGATTTTTACGATAAAGTACAGCGAATTTAAAAAAAAAAAAAACTTCTCATACGTGTTAGATATTTACTAAACCTTTAATTTAAAAAAAAAACTGTATCATTCAGTTCGGATGGGTATTTTGGCCTCAAATCCAAAATTAAGTTTTCATGAAACAGGGAGCGCAGCCGGGAATCTTAAACGTTTATTAGGTACGACTCGTCAGGAATACGAATTAAATCTGACATTAAGACTGTTTGGCTAAAACGGTTCAATATTTCGGGGTTGAAATATTTGTCACATTATATTACACAAGTTGCAGTATGAAAACACATTACTTATTCTCAAAATGGAAATTACATAAATCAAATAAGCATGCAACTATGCCTTAAAGTAAATCAATATTTGAATATCTCATTGATATTCATGCAGTGTTCGATATTAAAGGAAATTTGCCCAAAGTAATTCAGAAAATAATCAGCGAGCTACAAATCCTAACAGGTAATATTAAGATCCATTCTGGAATGACATTTTCCATTCTTGGTTGATTAAAATAGACTGGGACATGGTTACTGAGTTGCCAGAAATTTAAAAAAAAATTAAGTTTGCCAGGAATTAAAAAAAAAAAAAAAATTCCTTTGACGAAACGCGCGATAAGTTTAATTCAAAAGAAATGTATGACTTTATCCGCTATTCCAAAAAGTGAGTTACAGGCAAAGTTTTAAGGTGTATTCACATCTACCAGCACCGTGCAGTGCAGACACGTACTGTACGAGACGTATAAGCCCCGCACAAGGAAAATAGTGTAAATATTTAGGCACCGGCACGACTATTGTGATTTGCGAATCCTCTTGAGGAAGGTGTTTGGTAGTTTCCCAATGGAGATGTCATCGCTCCGAGCGACTAGAAGATTGTTCTTGTTTGTGGCAGCGGCAGGTGGAGGTATCAAAGCGAGGACATGTTGTCCATTCTGCGGTTGAAGTGAAAAAAGAGCACGTACCTCTCTATGCGTACGATTTTTATAGGGCGCCGGCAACATTATTTGCAGGTGTTGTGAAATCATTGCATTTTGTGGTGTAATTTTGACTTGTTTACGGTGAAATATAGGCTTTTGGGTCACTTGGAATTGTATTTTGTTGTGCAATCTTGACTTGGTTATTTACACGTGTTGTGCGACAATTTAGATTTGGTTATAAAGAAAAATGTTTTATCTGTTTAAATTAATTCACTCTAGACACGTTTGATACACGTACAGTGACAGGCACGGCTCAGAAGGGAGTATTAACATTACACCGTGCGTGAATGTGTTCATAGATAACGTAAGCAACTAATTTTGCCGTGCCTGCCACTTTACATGTCTGCACTGTACTGTGCTGGTAGGTATGAATCGAACTTTAGTAGGTAGTAGATATGAATCATTGGCGTGCTGTCCGCAAAGGCTGCTACCATAAGAAATAACGAACCAAATAAAGAAATTATATGACAATAGGAAAATAAAAGAAAAATTTGATGAAAACGTATTTTTACGCTCATTTATTCGGTTCGCCACAAAAATCAGCGGAAAATGATGATAATACAGCCATTATCTAATATTCAATCAAATACCTCACACAGCTTACCGTGGTCATAGAATAAACGTTTGAAAATGATTGTTAATTACTTTATGATTCAGAATCTCTATGTACTTGTAATTTTCGATAGCTCTTTATATTATGTTCTAAAATCCATGTATAAGCGCAGATTGGCATATAATCAAATAAACAAATAGATCAATCTACGCCACTGATATGAATAGAGTTTCTTCATTGTTTTGAAAGCGCCTCCAAATGGAAGCTTATATTATTCAGCAGTTAACAAAACGATTCAGAGTACATATTTGTATATGCATGTGAAACGTGTAACGATTGCCAGTTAAATATTGGAAAATCATTCACGCTATGTGCTTCTTATCGAATGATCTGATCGAACGGAAAATATATCTGTTTCCCATTCGTCCTTTTCCAAAAACTGAAACTGTATTTACGAATATTATTCAATGTGTTTTACGTGTATAAAATATAACATACCTGTATTGGAAAACAATAACATGCATCGGTGAGTTCTCTTTAAATTTACGTAAGAACATACCACATAAATGATAAGCTTGCAGGTGTACTTTAAGTTAAGGGTGAGTCAAGTATATTGGATCATGAGGGAATCGCTCGGTATATTTATGGAAAAAAAGGGTTGTAAAAATGATTTTTTATTTGCTTGAATTCGCCATGATTTTGGCGTGTTAAAACGATGCTTTAGGGATTTCGAAGAAAAATGACTTACCGCGTTTGAACTAAGTAAAATTTGTACCAGAAGTGAAAATGTATTTTTTTCCTGTATTGTCAGAGCAACAATATTAAAAACGTCTGTTTTTTTATTAATCAGGCTCGCTAGAATCAGTTTAAAAAAATATGTTTCTTCATTGCAAGAATCCAGAGTGGATGATACTCTCAGTATCGCCCTGGTGAGAGACCACCATTCAGAATTGAAACGTTGCTTGAAATGGCTTATACCCGTGTTTGGTAACCAGATATTAATATCCAGGTATTTTCCCACCTCCCTCTTCCGCTTCTCCTTCCCCTACCCAATACCTTCAGCCGCACAACATTCCCCAATTGGAGATACCATAGTCTCACTGGCTCCAGATGGTTGAGAGCAGTTGGGACTCTTGGGGGTATTCATATAAGAAAAAATAAAAAAATTACGTTAACCAGCACGATTATACTCAGAATAAAGGTAAACATAAAGACTCATTATGAAGTACAAAAGAACAGGCGGGTATTAGAATGTGATTGACTTTTCCAACCCTTGTTTCGATTAATCGAATTGATTCGCTAATTTTCCCGCCATTTTTACCCCATTATAATGAAATCGAGGAATTATCCCGAAATTTAAAAAATAAAAATCGTGTTTATTTCTTGGCATTAAATCTGTCAATTTTTAATTTTTGAAGTAAATAAAATCAAGTGGGTACAATTAAATATTTTACTGGTGGGATAATTCAGAAATCAGATTTTTGAGAGGGGTGATGAGTCTCTCTATGAGACCGAAATAGAATATTCACTCATCGAGAAGCATTCGGTATCGAACCCATGACACTACTTAACAAATAATTAGCTGTTCGAGATGCCGTCGTACTGACCGCTATCTAATTATATAAAAATCAATGTAAGTTTGTAACTTTGTTTGTTTGTCCTCTATGTTATTTTTATTAGTGCCGGGAAGGTTTATAAAGTAGTTTGAATGAAATCCAATATGTAAAACTGTTACTAGAACATTTTAAAATTAGCATGACAAACTGTTAAAATATGTTAGCCCATAGAAATAACACTCTGGTTAGCCACAGATTGCATATTCAAAAGAAGAAGTTTTTTTTATTTAGAATATTTTAAAAATGGAAAACACGAGTAGGTTCTTACTTAAGAACTTTATTATTCAGATATATTTTGAAGAAATAAACGCTTGGAATGAAATAAAATATTAAAATTAATGTTTCTTTATTTGGAGATAGTAACTTTCGCTGTCAAATCAATTATTGTACCCTAATGAAAAGCAAGAATTCACAACGTCATAACTTTATTAAAAAAAAAATACCGAGCAAGGCCGGGTACACATCAGCTAGTATTTTATAATAGTATAATAGTATAGTATAGTATGTTTTACATGCCGATTACCTAGCATACGCAGATGATAAAAAATACATTTAGTTGTCAAATCAATCAATGACTGCATCAAACTTCAAGATGACCTCAATCGTCTTTACGTGTACTGCAAATTAAACAAATTATTTATTAATATTTCAAAGTGTAACAAATTATCATTCAGAAAATTAATTTTAATTCCACTTTGAACGATACACATATCACTGAATTAGAATCTATTTGAGACCTTGGCTTAAAACTGGATGTGAAACTAAATTTTATTAAACAATCTAACGAGGTTATAAATAAAGCCAATAAAATGCTGGGATTTATAATTCGTATTACAAAACCTTTTCGCAACATGAAGACTCTATACTCCCTTTACACAGCGTATATTCGCCCTCACTAAGAATATTGCACACCGAAATTGACGCCTTTATACGATGATCGTATTGAACGAATCGAAAGCATTAAACGTAAATTCTTTAAGCTTATAAATTATAAATTTAATTTACACTTTGCAAATAATACCGATTCCTTGTAATTCCTTAACTTCATCATGCTCCAAACGCGACGCTTAATATTTGATCAAATCTTGTTATTTAAAAGTATTATTAATAGCCTGGACTCGCCAGAGCTCATTAACTTTATAAACATTCAGTTACCATCAAGACTAACCCGCAAACCGATTTTTTTTTATTTTGCCCGCATGCATGACCAAACTTAGGGTAAATCCTCCAATTCCCCGTATTTGTGCGCAATATAACGCACAATTCCACATTATCGACATTCTTCACAATACCCTTTCAAAATATCGTTCCGCAGTAATACGTACAACCACAAATTGATGAACGCGTATAAAATGTATCGAGAGCATCTCCTGTCCCGATCCCATATCCCTCTTCCTCTCCTCCCTTCCTTCTTATTTTGTCTTTTGTAATGAAACTAATTTACTTAACCACTTTTAGCATAAGAAACTGTGTTGGCTTACATTTTGTAAAACTTCCTTAAATATAAATCTGTATTAAAAGCCGTTTGTTTCTTAAAAATAAATCAATAAATAATATTATGAAATTTTTTCGAAGTTACGGGATGTAAGTCATTTAATTGGTTGTCTAAAAAAACTTGGAAAATAGAACGGAAATATGGTTAAATAGAGGCGTACCTACTATCGAAGCAATTGGTTCCTGCCTAGATAAAGAAATGAAGGTAAGATTGATAGAAAAACGAAGTAATTTGATTTGTATACATTATATAAATTTAGTTTTACTTCACACATTTTCGTCATCCCTTAGATCAGAGGTTCTCAACCTATTTTGTCTTACCGCCCTCTTTTGGATAATTTATTTCATCAGCGCTCCTCCCCCCATCCCAATATAATAATATCTCAAATTTCTGTGGTCGACTTGATGTTTTCATCACCCAAGTTCTCTATTATGACGGCTTTCATCACTTGATTAATGTTTGTATGAATATTTTACATATTGTATTATGTAATACGTTATAGTTCACCTGAAAATGGGTCCAGAGAAACCCCATTATGTGCTATGACACCGAGAGAAAACGATCAATTAATTTTGCTCTACGATTTTTTCAACGATATACCTATCTACGACAAATTAAAATTCATAAGGAAAATTTATTAAAGATGTTTTTGCTTCCCTCACCCCGCATTTCAGCCGTTCACCGCTCCCTGTAACCCGTCACCACCCCCTTGCCCTTGAGGCTACTACTGGCTCCTTGGATGTCTCCAACGCCCCTTGGGGGGCGATACCGCCCCCGTTGGGAACCTACGCCTTAGATACTCTCCTAGATAAGTAATATCATGGAAACTTTTGTTGCTCTTTTATTTTATCGCTGTAGCAAATTCCCTTGCCTGACATATTTCGGCTGGTTATCATTTATTTTTATAAATTACGTGACTATTAAACAAAAATTTAAGCTTTCTGTAGCCTGTTAGGTTCTTCCTCTTCTCTGTGAGCCTTCTGGCGTTCCGCTTTGGACAGAGGCCTCCGTAAATTTATTTTAAAAAGATGACAGTTATTGAGGGCGCGTAACCACCCAAAGCCTGAAGTTCTCTTCAAATCGTCAGATTATCTCACTATGGGCGACCTCTGCTAATTTTCCCAACCAACGACGCCATACAATGATTCAATGATTCTAACGTCATATGTCGTACCAAGTCGTGCCACATGCCCAACATACAGAAAGGTGATGTCGCGATGGGTTATAAACATTCACATACCATCGAGAACAACCCGATAAACCGATTTTTTTTATTTGCCCCCATGCAGGACCAATCTTAGGATAATTTTTCAATCCCCCGTATTTGTGCGCAATATAAAGCACAATTTCACAATATCGACATTCTTCACAATACCCTTTCAAAATATCGAACCGAAGTAATACGTACGACCACAAATTGATGCACGAGTATAAAATTTATCGAGAGCATCTCTTGTCCCGATCCTATCGTCCTCTTCCTCTCCTCCCTTCCTTATTCTATTGTTTCTTTTTCTTATAAAACATCTATACTTAACCACTGTCCGCACAAGAAACTTTGTTGGGTTATCTTTTGTTAAACTTCATTTACATATACATTTGTATTAAAAGTTGTTTGTTTCTTACAAATAAATAAATAATAATAGGTATCTACCCAATTTGGTGAATATTGTTCGGAAGAAGAAAATCGGTAAAACAAAAAATTAGAACAAACTGGAAGGTTTGTAATCAACCAGTTCTTCAGCTGAGCTTTTCCGAGAAACATTTTGATTTTATTCAACAGGACCTTACCAAGTCCCTTCAACTAAAATATTATGCAACATGCAAAGTCAAGCTATATATACGAAAATATACAATGCAAAGGTAAATTTTGTTAAGTTCTCCCTAAAGTGAAAACAAAATAAAACGGAAATTTGGATCACTTTTCTGTTAATAAAACAATACTAACATCATGTTGACTTATTTATTAATGGTTGGGATTGCGTTCACGTTAGCAGGTAAACTTTTTGTCGGTAATCCGTGAGACAAGGGTTGAAACCCACGCATCCCATCTACGATGTTAGCTTTACTCTTTTATATTAAGTTCTACGGGGAGCCAGCCTGAATTATGGGCTGCCGTTTGGCCGATATCACAGGCCATAGCGGAGGGAAATACGTCGTGCTGACGTCATACGAGGAAAATCACGAAATATGCCGGAATCGGTAGGAAAATTTCAACGCAAAAAGTTATACGGCGAGTAATTCTCGGAGGACCTTGTCGTAAATAAATATACTTTTTTCTTTCCTATGCTGTCAAGAAAAGTGTTAGATAATGTTTGAAAAAAAAATTGTTTCGACATTCCACAACAGACTTCCGTAAAAAAATGTACCTACGTTTATTGACTTGGAAGTACTACTATTCTATTAGTTTTCCATTGTTTGTATATAAAAGAGGACGGTTTAATATGTACTGTATATCGATGTAACGATGTAATGATTTATTTAATAACGTTGACCGGTTAGCGGCTGAGTTGGCATCGCGTCTGACTCTCACCTAGGGATCGTGAGTTCAATTCATCCGGCTGGCTAAGTCCTCCATCACGATGCAAGTAACATCTTCTACTTACCGG
>JAHDVE020001321.1:0-34174 GCA_022606495.2 Halesus radiatus
TTTATGCCTGAGATAAACGCCCGAGGTCCTTATCAAAGTACTAACTTAAATCTTGACTCAACATACGGGGAAGAGTGCAATGCCACGACTACACGATCGCCCAACTTCCCAACTCGAAGGTTTGGGCGATTGTGTAGAGGGGTAGTTCGTACGCGTTGGCCTAACGTTGGCTCGAGTTCGGCGAGTTCGCCCGAGATCGCTCCGGTGGCGAACTAGTTGGCCCAAGCTTCGAAATAGTTGGCCGAACTCGCACAAACCGTCCTCCACACATTGTCCGTTCAGCACGAGTTCGGCAGGCGATCCCGATGGACGTGCTGCGCGACGAGTAAAACATGACTGAACTATGTTTATAATGACGAAAAATACTCAAATACGCAACTAACCCCCAAATAGACATTATGCATATTATGCTAATAATATAATTGGATAATTTCTATAATGCCGTTTTAAATATCACCCCAATAGCGAAATGCGTGTAATCCGATGTATAATCGGGGCTAGTTATTTGTCTGACTACAATACAATTACAATCTGACTTAGGCTGTGCGTAAAAATAAAATACGGAGCTAAAACAGGAGCAACAGCTATACGTTATATTTATTTCCGGTATTATGAGTACCTAATGAGAAACGAATTGGGTCAATAATAATATAAATTTGAGTAGACTTTCTATGAATATCGGTAGATCGATAGATTTTAGCTAAAATGGCATCACTAGTTTCGAGTTCGTAGTTGGAACGTTGGCCGATCTTGTAGTTGCCCGATTTTAGTCACTATACGATCGGCCAACGTCCCAACTACGAACCGAGTACGGGTTGGGACGTTGGGCGATTGTGTGGTCATAGCATAAGGCGCTAATGGCGCCGTTCTATTTGTAAAAAGAACATGTAGTTTAGAGACAGTAACTGTAAATGTTTCATCATTTAATGATAAATACGAAACTAAGAAATCAGAAAAGGGGACATAGCGTCGGAGAGGGATTATTTATTAATTCTAAACAATGATTATAATTATTATATATATATTAAGTAACTAGTATTAAGTAATACAGTAAACATAATGTTTTTAAAGAGAAAAATATTTATTAATTTTTTTTAAATTTACTAAGCCTTAGTATTTATCAAAATCAAATCAGAAATATGACCCCTTTCTGATCGAAATGTTTTTTTGCATTTGAAAACATTACGTTTGTCGTATTGCGTAATAATATTATCATTATTTCGAATTAATAAATAATACCCCCCAGACGTCCTACTACTTCTAAATCGATTAAATAATATTTAAAAAAAAATCTTTTGTTTAAACCATCATTTTTAAAAGTAATTAACTGATGTGTACCCTGCCTTTCTCGGGATTATTGATTTGTTTAGAATAACGTTATGAAGTTGCGAATCCTTGCTTATGGTTTCGGTGCCATAATTGATTTGACAACGAAAGTAATGTCTTGGGATACTATCTGTATTAGCGGTGGGCGAAGCGGCTCGATTTAGTGAGCCGGATCACTAAATGAGCTCTCTGTAAAGACAATCCACATGAAAAATGGACGAAAAAATTATCGTGTAAGAGCGTCTTAAGGACGTCTTTAGGAGGGCCAAGGGAGCGAGGGAGAGGGCATGATGCGGGGAGACGCCAACCGTCGTTCAATCGAGCTGGATCAGCGAACCTGTAGTGAGTGATCCGGATCATCGAGCCGCTTCGCCCACCACTAATCTGTATTACTATCTCTAAACAAAGAAACATTCATTCGAAAATTTTATTTCATTCCAATCATAATATAATATATAATAAATATATCTAAATAATAAAGTTCTTAAGTAGGTACCTACTCGTGTTTCCACTTTGAAAATATTCTACCTAAACAAACTTTCTTCTTATGAATATGTAACCTGTGGCTAACCAGGGTGGTATATCTATGGGCTAACCTCAATACAACATGGCGGGTTTAATGCTTTTCATACTAATTATAAACGTTATAGCAATAGTTTTACATATTGAATTTCATTCAAACTACTATCTACACCTCCCAGGCACTAATAAGAATAACATGTACTATTTGCAGCGAAATTGTTAAAGCCATTTTTGAGAAAAACTAGGAAAGACAGACAAACATTCATTTTTGTATATAGAGAGTATTTAATAATTTTTTTTATTATTATTAAATCTAAAATGATGCCACAAAGTGAATTTTGCATTTATTGAAGAAGTTTACTAATTAATCAACTTGTCCCTTCTTGTTAACCTTATTATTATGTTCAATTTATTTTTTATAACTTATTGAAGTTTGTAAACCTCATTGTAATATTTAATCATTGGAGAAGATAATATTAACATCCCAAATGAACCAGGAAACCGAAAAAGCAACAGAAATTAAAAAGATTTCAGTCGCATCTGGGACTCGAACCCAGGACCTCTACCTATCCGGGGTAACCGCTTAACCAACTTAGCTAATGAGACCAGTTCAATTTACACCGATATCATATTTCATTTTCAAGATTTGTTAATATTATCCTCCATTTTTATAAATCCCATATTATTGGCTGCTATCCTTATGATGATTGCAAAGTTTCCAAAGTTTTCATTTGTTTTTTCGGTTTCGTGGTTCATTTGGGATGTGCTAATACTATCTTCTTCAACTTATTATTATGTTTCACCGGTCGTCACTTCACTCCCTAATAATTCAGATCAGGTCTCTATAATATCTAGCTTCCGATTTCTGTATAAATCGGCTTTGAGTCAGTAACCCACATCAAGGATTTTGTTGTTTGTCGACCATAAGACGATTTTTGATCGTTTTTCTATACAAATAAAGTGTTTACTCGCCATCTCATCAACTCTACAATTTAATACTTCTTACTCATCAATCTTTATTATTTTCCATTCACTCGCTTCAAAATAGAATATGTAATTCTACCTCTACCGAATTATTGAATAAGGCAGGTAGCTCAAATTGAAAACCTCAAGCTGAGCGGCGATATACCTTCTCGGTTAAACTCGTATATCGGCTACGTAAATACGATATGTTATAAGATAAGTTCTTTGACTCCGGAAGCAGTTATTATATTAGTGAAATATATTTTTATATTTATTTAAACATCACCTGGATAATAATATGAACGTACATTATTCAAGTTCCAGGCTGCGCAAGAAAACAAGCTACAGCTGATAACTTCCGGGAAAGGGTGGGGAGGGGGATAAATGTGAAGTACCTAGCTATTCAGACATTGATTTGATTTCTTTTATTGATATTAAATATTATTGTTGTTGTTGTGATTTTTGAAGAAGACTGCGATTTCGTTGTAATTTGGTATAAGAAGCTTTTTTGTTCAAATGTTGTGTTTGTGGTTGCTTGTTGGATATTCCAAATGACTTAGGATTGCGACCCGTAGTTTAGGAAACTCTGTGCTAAAGATTGGCGGTTATGAATTTATTAACAGTATAAGAAGCTTTTTTGTTCAAATGTTGTGTTTGTGGTTGCTTGTTGGATATTCCAAATGACTTAGGATTGCGACCCGTAGTTTAGGAAAATCTGTGCTAAAGATTGGCGGTTATGAATTTATTAATAATTCCAGAAATGTACAACTCGTATAAATTAAAATAAAAACAAGAAAAAAAAATTGGTTGCAGTCCAAAGGGAAACTTAGCAGACATGTGGATGCGGCTAAACATAGGCGATGCTATATATTAGAAGTGTTTAACTGAATAGTACCGAATTATACCTTTCGCCATCTGTTCGTACGATCTTTTTAACGTCTATTTTAATAATATCTAACCACCAAATCTACGCTCATCGGCTGCCGGATCAGATTTAAAATATAGTACCTTCTATCACAGACAAAAGCAAAACATAAATTAGCTCAGGCACTCGTCAAGTAAATACTACATTTCAGCCTCCACTTCGGAACGGTAATAATATGGATGACTTGTATAGCACCACTTTGTACAATTATTGTTTATCTTATTATATACAGATACAGAAACATACTTACCTGGCAGGTCACTCCAGACTAAAACGTTAAATTACAAAGTTGTCGCTTGATTTTTCACGCACAGGACACTTATATTAGAAAACACTGCACATTGTATGATATTGCAGTTACTGTTTAAATCCCATTTGTCATTGATATTATATTTATTAGAAGGTTATTGGCAAAAGAAGTAGGTATTTATTTGAAACATTATTTTATTTGAGATTTTTTATTATAATTATTTACAGTTACAAATATTTATAATTACTTTGAATGTCGCGGACTATGTTTCAAAATTTTCGGTTAATTACCTTATGTGGGTACTAACGCCTAGCTTCGCTATGTTAATTAGGTATGCAACTGAACCATTTCAAAGAGATGTGTTTTAAGTTTTGATCTGAATTCTGACGAGTCTTCAATCAATCTTAGATCGTATGGCAGTTTATTCCAGGCTTTAGAGCCTGACACACTGAAAGCTCGCTCACCAAACTTAGTGTCTGGTATGCTCTTTGGTTCTTTCAGCCTTCCGATGGCCGATGACGTCGCTGATCTGAGTTGACTGGCGTGAATTAGAATTTTCAGGGATACATAGTTCCGATAGGTAAGCTGGAGCCACCCCGTTAATTGATTTAAATACCATCCAGCAAAGCTTGAACTGGATTCTTTCAGAACATTTTGAGCCAGTGAAGATTTTTAGATGCTCTGAAATATGGGAGTATTTAGATACGCCTGTAGTAAGCCTTGCCACGGCGTTAAAAACGGATTGTAATTTGTTAATTTAATAGTTGGGGAGACTTATATTCCGTTGCAGTAATCTAGACGTGAAACAACGTACGAATTAACCAGCAATTTTGTCGCCTCTGTTGGCAGATTTCTTCGCACTGGTTTAATTTGCCTTAATTGGAAGAACCCTGTGCTTACAGTTCTGTTGACTTGAGTTTTAAGGGACAAATCAACGTCCAGATTGAGTCCCAAGTAATTTGATACATGTCTTTGGAGTAATGTCAGTTCCGGAAATAGTTCCGGTAAGCTCCATAGCTTTGGGCACAGAGATAAAGGATTCAAAATCCAACAAGTTCAAATAAATAAAATAAAACATTGAGAATGGAAGACAGTAGAGACTCTATAAAAGAGAACCAAACAGAATGGTAAAGCTAGGTTGGTTAGAATGGTTTAGCATTTTTTTAAAAATAAAACAAATGAGCAAGAATTTGTCAAATTTTTCAATTTTTTTATTTTTTATAAAATTTCTACGCCAATTTGTTTGTTTTAAGATCTAGTACGATACAATTTGGCCGGAGGCAAAAGGATGCCTCCGGTCAAATTGTTGATGTTATGGTATGTAGTTAGGTACTAACCAGATCCATATATGTGGCGATATAGTCCTAAAAACGTATAAACAGAGCTCGAATTATGCCCAGCAGGACTCCACTTACTTATAGATGCTTAAAACACGATGACGCGACGCGTGGGGAACGCGCCGACGTTCAATAAAATAATACATTATTATTATGATGTATTATCTGATACGAGTAAATTGCTCTGCCGTGGGTGTTGCTTGGTTACAAGTCGCTACTTGAATATGAATACGTGTTACGCTGCGGAAGGCATACGTTTCAGGATTATTCTTAAATAATTATATAACATCTGCGCTCAAATGGTGTATCCATCAAAAATGCCTAAATGCAGCTACCAACTGGAAGGCGGTTCCTATTATCATTTCACGAGCCATGAATCATTATATTTAAAAATAGAAGTGGCCACGTAAACAAAAAATATTTATTGTAAAGTGAATTTCACGGTTTCTTTCACATTCCCATTTTTTTTTACTTTAATCGTTTTACAGCACTTATTTTGCAAGTATGTATTTAAATTTCTATAGATATTCTGTGCTTTTAAATAAAAAAAAAAGTATGTTATTCAGTACAAATGCAACAACTTGGACAAATATCAATCCAGTTTAATGATTTTTTTTTTAAATATACAAGTAAAGAATGAAATTTTACGAATATTATAGTTCTATTTAAAAAAAAACTACACGTTTACAACTACAAAAAAATATTCAAAAATACAAAATTATAAGCTTATTTCACTTCACAATTGTGTTTTCCCGCGCAAAGTCCATGTAGTCCCTTTTTATAGCGAGCGCATATGATATTGGATCGCATTATCTCATTTGCTTTGCTGCACGCATTCATTTATGGGAAGGAAATTATAGCGGCACTCGTCGTCCGTAGTGCCGCTATAATTTGATACATTACGATTATCCGCAATAGAAATAACTTCCGACATGATGAAAAATATCTATTCACTCTGGGGTGTATTTATTTTAACAGGATAAACAATAAATACAGTAATCAAGACACGCACCAACCTCAATATACCACGCTCAAATTGAACACGTGCTCTCCTGAGGACGACAAAAAGCACACTGAAAATTGCGTCGCAATATACGCAACTAAAGCTTTCAACGCGATGGCGCTGGACCGCACTCAAACATATAATATTAAGTAATTCTCATCAGTTTAAATAGTCATGTAACAATATCTCTTGATAGGCATTTATAATTAAATATTGTCGTCATAATGCAATTTTATTTCTATTTTAGTAAGTTTTTTGGTCTGATCAAATTTTCCTAAAAGTGATACATACACGCGTTAAAATCAATGAAATTAGTTTTTCTTCGCAATTTGATTATACCCTGTCCGTTAAAAAGATAGGTTCGATATCAAAGACATTTTTGAAAATGCGTTAAAAATATTTGTTAAGACTAAAAGCATAAAGATTTTAAGCGTTTCTGGGAAAACCCGCAGGGAAAATGCATAAGACAATTCCAGTATGAGGTGATTCACGGTGACAAACCATAAAAAATGAACCAGTTTATATCCCGAGATAAACCACACCAATAAGCAGATAAGATTTTTACCACTTCACTGTTTTTTATTTATTTATTTTTGTCAAACATATTAATATTTATCGCTTTCAGATTTATCGGGAATTAAGCTCATTCGTTATTAACACCTAAAACATATATATTTTGTTTTATTTTTATTTTGTTGTAGAAGTTTGTTTTACTAAATTAACTACCCTTATTCATAATTTATTAGATAAATCATTAAAATGCATTGGCAATTTTATAGATGCGAAAAAGCGTTTGATGGGATATCTCATGGCAAACTTATAATTAAATAAGGAATATTGAATTCGATAGTACAGCTCTAGAACGAATAAAACACTACATTTTCAAACGCCTTCGAGTTGTAAAAATAAATGATGTACTTATTCAGCCAAAAATTAGTAATTTCGGTATATCTTAAGGTACTATACTGTGACTTCTACTTTTTATCATTTATGTTAATGACACATTCATACTAAAACTAAATCGAAAAATAATATCTTATACTAACGACACTGTCATTATAATTGAAGGTACCGATTGGGATAATATTAACAACCTAGCAAATATTGATATTAATATATTGCAAAATTGGTTCGATAAAAATCTCTTTCACACACTGAAAAAAAAACGAAAAATCTCTTTCTCTGTTAATAAATTTAAATTAAAACCAGGATTACAAATTATAATACACCAAACTAAATGTTCAGCAGTCTGATCAGAATTTTTGTTTGAATCCTTGTTTTGCACTAAGGTATTTAATGTTGGTACTATGCACGCATATAGACCAACATTTTAATGTAAACTTGTAATACGAATTAGAAAATGTATACATATTTATAAGACTTAGAAATATTCTTAAACTAGAAAACCTAAAAAGGGTGTACTGTGCAATTGTTCAATCTATATAATATGGAATTTATTGACTAATATATTTTATATGATAATATTTTAAATCTATTTAAAATAATTAAGATCGTTTAAAAATATATCAGCATTTTTAACTGAGACCCTTATTACTTACAATATTCAATGTACCCAATATATGAAATGTATAAAAAAATTCAATTATTTTTTTCTTAAAAGAAAAAAATTTAATATATCCGCAATAACGTGGTCCAGGCCTATATAATAAAAAAATAATCAAAAATAATAAAATAATCAAGGTGTAGCCGTACACTTGATTTGTTACACCTACCATTCCTATGATGTGTTAAAAATTTCAACCCCTTATCTTATATACAAGGGGGTGCTCATCGAATTATAAGTTTTTGACAAAATTTCAGGATTTTAAATAAAACACGTAATTTAAGGTTTATTAATATTACAAGTATTTTAATCAAATAAGTATACAAATTATTTAAATATGAATAAAATTTTGTAACAAAGTAATAACATAATTATATTAGTCGCAATCTTTCAAAACTATGTTTGTTAACTCCTTTTTGGGTGTTTCAGTGGAAACGATTTCTCTGTTTTGTTCAACGATGTGAAGTAAAAATTGCTTTTCTTCCCCAGTCTTAGTGAGTAACGTGTTGTAATCTTCAAACAGTTTAACTCCTCTCTCCGCTGTATCATTAACAACACGCAAATTTGTGACGCAGCTTTTGCCTTGAAGGTAATCAACATTGTCATTCCAAGTCTCAGGAGGTAATTGCAAGAAAGAGTCCTTGATTTCAAGAACTAAGAGTGTTTTCAACGTTCTTTGTGTTGCAAAAGCATCTAATGTAACCTCTGAGGAAAGCTTAGCAGAGTCACCTCGTACTGAACGATTACCGACATCAGAATTTATTTTTTGAACAATGGCCCGTTTCTCAGCATCAGACAGCTTGTCAGAAAACAAGGCAAATGCAAGTAGTTCATCTGACAAATACCATAAGTGACGCTCTAAGACATCCCTAGCTGCTATACTGATTTCGGAATCAATGGATTCGTACAATTTTAAGCTCTTCCAAAGTAGTAAGTCATTTACTGGCGCATCTGCTGCCAAAGGCGCTTCGATCCAAACTTTGGTGTAGATGAGCACACCAAAACTAACAAATCGAACAATTTGTTTTTCTTCTCTCTTGGTTAGTTTAAATGCTTGTAAATTATTTCTAAAGAGAAAAATCTTCAAAGCATACAGCAATTTCGCCACCCAACGAGCATGATGAATCGGACCTGGAGCGCGCCAATGTATCTTCGTAGGAGGTTTTTTCAAAACAATCATGGTGAGCTTTATTAGCTCTTCGTAATCATCACGAACTTGATTATCTCTAGATAGAGCGGTTGTAAGACTCTCAAGAGTATTTTCAGCGAACTGTTCTGCGTTCTTATCGAAGGTCAAGACAATCATAGTCCTCCTTCGGTAATGTTTCCCAAATATCGCTGAATCTTTTGAAAAGTGGGATTTGAGGAGAGCTTGATGGCCCAAAACAAAGAGTAAATATTTTTGAAAGCATTATTTCAAATATGTGATGACGACAAGCAAGCCACAAAAGATCACATCCTGTCTTTCCTTCTAAAAGAGTGCAAGCTCCCTTTTGGCACCGGTGTTAGAAGCAGTAGTGTCAAAACTCATAGCCCGGATTTTATTTGTGACATTCCACTGTTGCATGGTGTCAAAAACAGCATCAGATATTTGTTCCCCCGTTCCTGCAGTAAGTTTAGGTACTCCTAATAGTTTTTCACAACCATTACCAGAGACAAGAATCGGAAGGCGCTCTACTTTCTTATTGCCAGTTATATCGGTCATCAGTTTGCCGTCCCAATGAATTACTAATGGAGAGTCAATATCAAATTTTTCTTTTATATTGGAGTTGTATTCGGCTCTCGCTTTTTTTCTTGCACGTCGAATACTGCTGCGAGAGATTGGGAGTGAAGCAGGATTGCAACCGAGGGCAGCAGACAATGGAATAATCAGTCGCATTGCTTCTCGATCGGTGATCTTGTTACGATCAAGCGCACTGGTAACATGTTGTGTAAATATACCACTAGTAGACGGCTCAACGCCACAGGAACTAGAAGCACTCTTAATATTTTTTGGTACAGCCACTACAAACTCATCTTTGAACTTATCCCCTAATATGCCAGCGTTACTAGAAGTGCTACTGGAGCTGCACTCAAGTTCTATCTCTTGACTCGACACCACCGAAGATGAAGCATTACTTTTAGCAGCCATTTCTTTCAATTCTTCAGATTTTTGTTTCCGTTTTAGAGAGCGTTCTTTGACCTTTTCTAGTTTCTTGTCGATTGAGGTCATTATCATCTTATGTTCTCCTCTTTGATCGATGAGAAACGCTCTGTCTTCCGCAATTTTGATCAAATTCAAAGCGCTTCCATGGGCAATATCAAAAATTTTGTCTAGTTCTTTTGTAAACAAATACTCTCTTTTTCTTTGTGCTTCAGAATTTCTTCCTCGATTTTTCTTCAATAGCAACCAGTTCTTATGAAACTTAATCAGTTTTTCAATGCAATGATTTTGTTGTCCGGTCGGAATACTAGATTTACTCCATACTTTTATAAGTTCTGGAATAAGTATATGCGCGGAGTCTTTCACATTTTTTGATTCATTTAATATGTGGTGAAAACGGAGTAAAACTTGCCGAAGAGTAGGAAGTTGATTAAACCTCATCAATGGCTCAATATCTCGAACCCCAAATAGAAAAACTTTGTCTTTTTTTCGAGTAGATGAACACATTTTATCACACTGATTCACTTCACAGTCTACGAAATAAGTAACAATTATTATTTTTATAAACAATAATTATTAATCTAAAACACTCATCCAAATTGAAAAAAACCTTCCGAGCAAAGATAAATGTCGCGGCAGGACTCGAACCCGCACCCTTCTAATGTCCGGTTAGATGCTCTACCGTTGAGCTACGTCGGCTTATCGCAAACCCGCCAAGTTAATCAATATATACTAGTGTTCCATTTAATAATTACTGTTTTTATTATATTTTCACCTGTAAACAACCAACTTTATTAGTATGAGAAAGGCTTGTAACGGCTAAATCCCTCAAATAGATGGCGTCGAGACAAATTATGTCTACATTTTATTGGTGAAAATTGCTTTGACTTGTCAAATATTTATTAATTGATAAACTAAAGTTCTTAAAAACTTAAGACAAGATTTTTGTGCATAGCGCAAAGGGTAACAATTATTATTTTTATAAACAATAATTATTAATCTAAAACACTCATCCAAATTGAAAAAACCTTCCGAGCAAAGATAAATGTCGCCGGCAGGACTCGAACCCGCACCCTTCTAATGTCCGGTCAGATGCTCTACCGTTGAGCTACGTCGGCTTATCGCAGACCCGCTAAGTTAATCAATATATACTAGTGTTCCATTTAATAATTACTGTTTTTATTATATTTAAGCATATTCGAAATACCCACCTCTATCTAGGAATAACTTACTATAACAACTAACTAATTAACCAACTAACCATCACGCCGTTTCCCCGCAGGGGTAGGCAGAGAGGACCGACCGCCAAACAACTTCTCAAATACGAGTACACGAACCCATCGACCTGCTCCAAGTATTCATCATTCACACTGATATTGCACATTGTTTTCGTACTCACTTTTTCAAACACCATTACTTTGGACTTACTTACATTCATCATTAGCTCATTCTTCATACATACGAGTACTTCGTTCATCCTAGATACGAGGGACTGTAGATCTTCCATACTGTTAGCAATCAGCACCGTATCATCAGCATACAGCAGGCAACATACTTGCAGACTACTCATTTTCGCGCTCAAGCCCACCTCTTTCAATTCTTGCATACAATTATCCACGTATAATTGAATAACCACGGTGACATTACGCAGCCTTGCTTAACACCTTTTGTGATGTCAAACCACCCCGTAAAATCACCATTTGCCCTAACACATGCAACGCTTCCCTCGTACAGAGATCCGATTGCCTGTATTAGATTTGTATTCACTCCATACTTGGAAAATACCTTCCATAACTTTTTTTCTGTCTACTCGCTCGAATGTTTTTTGTAGATCAACAAAAGCACAGAAAAGTTTCTGGTTTTTTTGCCAGAAACTTCTCTGTGAGTATACGCATCGAGAAAAACGGATTCACGCACCCACTTTCACTCATAAATGCACCTTCCATATCCCATATTTTATCCTTTGTTTTCACTTGTACCCTTTCAATCAATATCCTACCATACAGCTTTCCAACTGAACTTAGCAGGCTAATAGCCCTGTGATTTCCACATTCCATGCTTGACCCTTCACCTTTGTATAGAGCAATGATCACAGCCCTCTCCAATCTAATGGGGTGTAACCCTCCTCTAAACACTGGTTAAAAAGTTTACATAAGAATCCAGTTCAAGCTTTACTGGATGGTATTAAAATCAATTAACGGGATGACCTCGGCTTATCTATCGGAAATCTGCATCCCAGAAAATTCCTATTCACGCCAGTCAACTCTTAGATCAGCGACATCATCGAAGGCTGAAGGAACTAAAGCGCACACCAGATACTAAGTTTGGTGAGCGAGTTTTCAGCGTGTCAAGCCCTAAAGCTTGGAACAAACTGCCATACGATCTAAGATTGATTAAAGACTCGACAGAATTCAGAGCAAAACTCATCTCTTCGGACAGTCATCCATGAATGATTCAGTTACCTAATAAACAAATAATTATAAATATTTGTAAATGTAAGTAATCATTATCAAAAATCTTAAATAAAATCATGTTTCAAATAAATACGTACTCTTCTTTTGTCAATAACCTTCTAATGTATATAATATCAATGACAAATAGGATTTAAACAGTAACTTCAATGTCGTGCAATGTGCAGTGTTTTCTAATATACGAGCATGTGTCCTGTGAGTGCAAAGTCATATCATCTCAGCCCAAAACATTGTAATTTAACGTTTTAATCCGGAGTGCCATACCAGATAAGTATGTTTTCTGTATATGTACATAATAAGATAAACCCTAGTAAGTAGTGTTTGTACAGCGCCCTTGAGGTGATTTTTCACAAAAACGGCGGTATACACCGCAATCATCCTAGTATTATTATTGTTATTATTATAACCATGTGAGAATTATACGGCTATATACTATATACTATCTCCTTTAAAGTATTCAGCAGCAATATTGTCGAAACCAACAGCCTTACCATTCTTCATTAATTTAATTGATTGGCACGAGACGTGGCACGATCAAGTGAATCAAATACTTGAGTCGAGCCATGTCAGAAGTCGGAATAACAGAAGAGAATGTATGAGACGTTGTATGAAAGTGAATGAAGCAAGAAGTGTATGCCAAGATCGAGTTGTTTGGCGGTCCGTCCTCTCTGCCTACCCCTGCGGGGAAACGGCGTGATGGTTAGTTAGTTAGTTAGTTAAATTTCAAATATGCAGATTTTGGGAACTTTCACCCCATCGTCATTCATACCTGACTCGCCACTGGAATCACTATCACTCGGTTTGCTTTCGAAGACCTCTTCAAAGTATTTCATCCACCTCTCTTTTATTTCGTTCTCATTCGTCAACATTTTTCCATCTTTCGATTTTATCACTTTCACACATCCGCTTTCTGGACCATTCTGGGGACCTTTTGACCTCCTTCCAAAACAGTTTAATGTTTTATTGGAAGTGTTTGTCATTTTGATCCCCTCTTCCTCTTCTAGGCGTTTCTTTCGTTCTTTCACTCCAGCACGTACTCTTTTCTTGCATCCCTTGTAAACTTCTTTCGCTCTATCCCTCTCTTCGCTAGAAGTACTGTCGCTATCAGACATAACCACTAACAATATTCCTTCAGATTAAAATATACTGGAAAATATTCACGAATTCCAGCTTAAATTGAAATATTAACTCAAACTACTGTAACAATCCGTTAATTGTTATTTTTTTTCTTTTCTGTTTTCTTTTCAAACCGCTTCATGCTCGTTTTTTTATTTTATTTTTTGTTTAAAGAGTTTACATAAGTTAAAAGTTGCCCAGTTCCAAAAAACAAAACGGAAACATTAAAAAATATTAAAGCTGTATTTGGTGAATAAATTTGAATAGCCAGGTACTTCAAAACCTTCCTCTTTCTTATCTAATTCCATTCCACATTCCGTTCAGCTTCACAATATATCCCAATTGGATGCCACTGTCCCACTGGCTCCGCATAGGTAATTTGGACCAGTTGGTTCTCTTGTGTATTTATATAAAAATGATCAACCGATAGAAATGTAATCCATACAGATTTGACAGAAAACTAATGTTAAATAAAGATTGTCGAAATTTGAATATTGTAGATATTTGAGTATTGTTATATTTGAAGTTTATCGGTACTTGAAGATGTTTGATCAATTTCACCCGAAGCAAAAATCAAATTGTCACTACTTTGGGCACACGTCGAGAGAGAGTTTGCTAGTAAGACTGATGTGCTAAACGCCTTTCCTAGATATAGATGCAAGAAAGATTTTATGAATTCGCTACATTCTCGCGCAAAATATTCAAACCTCGATAAATGTTTGGAAATAAAACCATTCCGTGTCAAATAAAACAATACCACTTCGCCTTTGAACGGCGCACCATTGCCACGGAAACAGGAAAAACAGCTCCACGAATAGAGCTTAAAATATTATCAGGAGATTTTCTTAGAAATCCATTTCGGTATTTTTTAATATTCGGCAGGAGGCCAATTCAATACTCTATTAGATCCTTAATCTACGTTTATTTCATTTACGAAGAATAAAGTAATTTTTAACGAAATCGTTACAAGTATACAGTTGATAGCTACGTTTTGACCTTTTATTTCTTTCTCACAAACGAAGCGTGCAACGGAATGAGTGAGATGATTGGTTACGATGGAGCTCTTGGTGGCAGTACTTTGTTTTACATTAACTCCACGCAGGAGGCCCCGAGGAAAATTATTTACCTCAGGGCCTGTCATCTTTGGGGTTGCTGTGTGGAAGGTCTGTTTAAGGAAGGGGAGGAGAGAATGTTCTGGGAAGGACAAAGGTATGAAGGGTGTGTGGGAATTTGGGGGGTCAATGTGTCCAGGAGTGACAGACATATTCATCTATCCATCCCACCGCAACGCAAGGTCCAAGGGTCTTCCTCAATCGTCCTCTCCTGATCCGGCCCACCACGCAGCTGGTGGCAGACTGTTCCGCCGCCAAGATCTGAACAAACCTCACCTCATGAACACAGGCACCCCTGCCAAGTAACCCAACGTAGCGAACCATTAGCAGTGACCCATGGCAGAGCTGTGGATTATCCAATGAGTAGTTCCCGGGTCGGCGGTACCTATACCCGTCTCCCAAATTTTATGATACAATATATAAAGTGCGCTGATTGTTACTCTGTTTGTCTACAGGGATAACCCGCGAGACGCCCGCAACAAGGCGGAGAAGCAGCGCAGGGACAAGCTGAATGGGTCCATCAACGAGCTGGCGAGCCTTGTGCCGCTGGTGGCCGAGTCCTCGCGCAAGATTGACAAGACCGGCGTGCTGCGGCTCACGGCGCATGATCTGAGGAAGGAGCACGGTGAGTCAACAAACAGACAAATCCATCCACTCTCTCTGTTCATACTCAACAATATGAACGGTCCATCAGCGAGCTGGCTCCTGTCGTTGGTGTGGTCGAGTCTGCAAGATCATACGCTAGTGCTACCCTTCGCCTCGACAACCCTCGTGTAATGAATTATATAAGTATGTATTAAATTACTTACTTTAAAATCATCATCGTCTTCCCAAATTTTAAAATTCTTCTCCACTCTAGTGAAAGACCAGTAAAAGTTGTTGGTTGTTTTAAAACTTTCCAAGTTCTTCTATTATATCACCATTAATCTAAGGTTGGACGCGTAAGACAATAGTCCAATCCTTCATAATTATATCCTCATCAATCTAAACCTGGACGTGTGAGATACTAGTCGAATCTTTCATTATTATATCCCATCAATCTAAGCTTGGAAGCGTAAGATAATAGTCCAATCGCTCTTTATTATATCCCCATCAATCTGAACCTGGACGTGTGACATACTAGTCGAATCTTTTATTATTATATCCCCATCAATATAAGCTTGGAAGCGTAAGATAATAGTCCAATCCCTCTTTATTATATCCCCATCAATCTAAGCTTGGAAGCGTAAGATAATAGTCCAATCGCTCTTTATTATATCCCCATCAATCTAAACCTGGACGTGTGAGATACCAGTCAAATCTTTCATTATTATATCCCCATCAATCTAAGCTTGGAAGCGTAAGATAATAGTCCAATCGCTTTTTATTATATCCCCATCAATCTAAGCTTGGACGTGTAAGATAATAATCCAATCCTTCATTATTATATCCCCATCAATCTAGGCTTGGACACGTAACATAATAGTCTAATCCTTCATATTATATCCCCATCAATTTAAGTTTGGAAGCGTAAGATAATAGTCCAATCGCTCTTTATTATATTCCCATCAATCTAAGCTTGGACGTGTAAGATAATAGTCCAATCCTTCATTATTATATCCACATCAATCTAGCCTTGGGCGTGTAAGAATAGTCGAATCCTTTATTATTATATCCCCCTCAATCTAAGCTTGGACGCGTAAGATAATAGTCAAATTGCTCTTTATTAAATTCCCATCAATCTAAACCTGGACGTGTGAGATACTAGTCGAATCTTTAATTTATTTAATTTCACTAAATTTAATTTAATTTCATCTTTCATTATTATATCCCCATCAATCTAAGCTTGGACGCGTAAGATAATAGTCCAATCCTTAATTATTATATCCCCATCAATCTAGGCTTGGACGCGTAATAGATTAATCCGATCCTTCATTATTAAAGATCTTAACCATCTCCTGTTTAGTTTCAAGGTAAACTTCGTTATCCTAAAAGTAAACCCAATAAGTTCTTTAGATAAAAAAAAATCACAGGCTTCTAAGAACCTACGTTAAGTCGAGTACAGCTGTTAGCAACACAACATTGATGTTTTTGAACAATATCAGTGCTTGTTCATAGTTTTACAAGGTGCAAACCGGTCTAAACGCAGAGCTTCCCGAAGCTTCTTGACACGTGCCATGTGTTATACGAGTACATATCCATTTAAAATATACTATGTATAATTTAAAAAAAAAAATTATATCTATACCCTTGAGGTGATTTTTCACAAAAAAACGGCGCTATACAAATCATCCAATTATTATTATTATCATCACATCTCTCTTCGCAAGTTTGAAGTTATCACAACATAAATACATCAGGAGCTAATTTTGCACGACTTGAAAACGACAGCTTTCTATTGGGGCAGCGACCTCTTAAATTTTACGAAGACTAACCTTTTTTTTTCACCAAATTCTATTTTTAAATTTAAGTATTGTTTTTTTATATATATTTGGCTGCTATGCTATTAGTGACAATAAATATAATAAAACTTTAAACAAACCATTTTTTGAAAAAAAATGGTTTGAAAGAGGTCTGCTGTCGTCTTGGCTGTCAGTTATGGGCGTTTATTTAGAAAGATTACGTAATAATAATAATAATAATAAGAGTTAATTTCTATAGCGCAGTTTTGTGAAGGTTCACCTCAAGTGCCACTTGCAGGCAAAAGCGTGGGAAGCACATACTTTGCACGTAGTTTAGCATCCTGCCGTAAGACCACTTTTTAATTTCTTGTTTTCCATTTGCGACATTGTCAGTGTTAGTTTACCCGCCCAGGTAACTTTCGCTGAAATAACTTATTGTAATTGAAGACGTGCTTACCTTTGTACAACTTGTTCTTTCTACGTAATTCTTTTATGGCAGGGAAACTCTTCGTGCGTTGGATCGAATAGAACTATTTGTTCAAGATTATAGAACTTTACAAGATACACGCAAAGTATTGTACTCACATTTCGTATTTCCATATCCCCGTTCTTACTCTGAAAGGCGTTCGGCGCTCGACGTAGACAAGTACGAGCATAAATTTTCGTTATTACAATTTAATTAATTGTAATTGACTCGATCAAATATGCAGGGGTAAAATAGGAATAGCAAGATGGGATCCAAAGACTTACCCCAGATCCTTATTTCTCCACAAGCCTCTTCTTTGGCTGTCGATGCACTCACTGAGCACAAAAATAAGATAATAAGAGTTCAACATAAAAAAAAAACACAGACGATGTTCATCTGCGGCGGGATCGCAATCCGAAAGAAATCGCGGCGGTTACAAACACAATACAAATATTGCGACGAGTTGCGAGTGCGAATTAATTCGTAGTGAACGAAATCACAGCGGACAATGATGCGGGTAAAGTCGAAGGACTAGGTATGGATTACAATTGGGTAGGTTTATAAGAATGCATATTAGTGTGCAAATCAACTATAAGGCTATCCAAGTTGAATCGTTACCGGCGCGACCACAAGTATCAAGCAATAGTTGAAGTTTAATGGAAACGTCCGAAATATGTTTACGGTCACAATTGATTTCGTTTTGCCTGCTAAAAAAAATATTTGTTGGTTGGGAGTCACCTCGAACGCTAGGAGCGCGGTGTGTGGACAGGGCTAATGAGAATTTCCTTTTGTAAGGAATTTTCCATGTGGCAGATGTATGACGTAGTAGCGGGTAAATGTATTTAATCTCAAGTTGTAAGTTCTTAATTTTATTTACAACGAGCATTCCTTGTTCGGCTTTACCTGGGATTCAAATGCAATTATAATATTTAAAATAGATTCATTGGATGAAGGTTTCTTTTAGCCACAACCCGCTTTTATTGTAAAAATATTTAAAAAAAATTATGATGGTTTATTCGTTTTCGTTACCCTTTGTTCTTGCTTTGCGTCGACATTAAAAGTGTATGTAAAAAAATGTCAATATATAAGATGTCCGTGGGTAGGGTGGGGGGAACAATGTAACCGAGCAACAATGATTTCTTTGTATTTTTATTTTGATTAAATACTATATATATATATTTATCGTGTTACATTATTAAAAATAAGAATTTTACAGTAAATTATTAATAATAACTTTGTTTGCACCACTTTTTTAAATATATAAATTAGATAAATGAATTAAAAATGACTTTCTATTCACCACTTTATTAATATGTACATATCAACATGTTTCGAAAGGGGTGCTTTCTGCATCAGGAATATATAGAATACTTGTAATAATAATAATTTAGAATAATTCCTGATTAGGAAATAATCGCTTTCGAAACATGTTGATATGTATTTATTAATAAAGTGGTGAATACAAAGTAATAATTTTAATTCATTTATTAATAATGATGCCACAAAGTGTATACCAATATTCAGAAGTAATTATATTAATAAGATATCTATATATTGAAAAAAGTGATGTAAACAAAGTTACAATTTATTTTTTGTTGTTGTTTTATGGCTTTCACCCACTTCCACCCATCTTGGCCGTGTTTAATCAGTTAGATTTTAATAGATTGTTCTTAAAATTAGTTACTTTTAAATAGGATATAATATTTGAGCAAATAAAATTGAAGCAATTAAGTTACAGTGTAAATTTATATGTTTTTAATCCCCAATGACTTAAATTTTAATGCCATTTTTATAAATACGTTTTGCTAATAAATTTTTAAATTGGGGGAGTTTCGACTTAGAAGACAGGGAATACTGGTAGGGAGTTCAATTTTAAGTTTTACCAATTCATGCATAAAGTTTGGAAATTGGTCATTGATAGGACACTCAGGACAATTATGATCCAGAGTATCCCCTGATCCACAATCACAGTAAGGAGAGCTGACTATGTGGAATCTGGCGAGATGACTAAGACAAGAAGTGCGACCTAGTCTCATTCGAGTTTTTATTAATTTATTAATAATAATAACTCCACAAAGGGACTTCAAATCTTTTGAATATATTATAATAGTTTCTTATACTCGTATATTGTATTCAATGTTTGAGGTAGTCGATAACCCGATGGGTAGAACGATCGTTTAGCAATCAGATGGATCGAGTTCCAAATTCGGTGACCGGATAATATAACACACGTATTAATCGGCATACTTTTTTAAAGTGATATAAAGTCTTTGAAGGTAAGAACAAATAATAAGAAAAAAAGATTAGCCTAAAACCTAATTTTTATTTTATTTTTTAATTATTATAGATCTATCATAAGTAGACCCGTAGGTCGAAGCGATGGATCCATAGTCACCCAGTACAAACCTTTAACAGGGACTGATTATTTATATTTTTTTTATACGCATTATATGCTTTTTATTTATTTATTGACGCCTAGAAGGCTTTCGCACGTTCGTACATGCATCACATAGTTAGTTATACAAAGGAGCATAATAATATAGTATATAAAATAATAATTAGAGTGTAAAAGAAGTAAGTAGGTACAATATAAGTATGTAGTTACAGCTTTATCAATAACTAGAAAATGCTTTGGCATTATTATTATTGTTACCCAACCTAAATAAATTATTGTCCCACGGACGCAGTACCAGAAGCGCGATAATGGGTCTTCTGCAAGTACCCTCCACTCGTACTGCATGCAGACAAAGATCGCATACTTTTCTTAGTCTCTTCATTTACAATAGGTTACACCCCCAACTCAGAACAACCTGTACAAGAAATTTATTCAATACTGTAACGGGTTAATTAAATAATACACACTTTGTACGGAGAACACATTCAGTCTTTATTTCGGGTCTAATCAATTTACAAGATAATTAGCAATAGATAATATATCAATTTCAACAATAATGGGACATGTAATGATCTTAATATCTATCTGTAGGGGTTCACTGAGAATCAGGTTACACCTGTCTCGGTCCTCCCAAAGGGAACGTTATCGGTTCCCTCGACCCTCCGGTTTACAGATAACCAGGCTATACCTGTGTCAGTACTACCACCAGGGTTCGAATGAGTACTCTTCCTATGGGTCACTGAACAACAAGCAGACAATTGACTAAGTGTCTCTCGTGTCAGTCCTGCCAAAGGGTTATAAAGAGTCTCCCTCTGGGTCACTGATCTCCAAGCCGACGATTAACTAAGCGTCTCTTGCGTCAGTCCTGCCAGAGGTATATTAAAGGACGCGTGAGGCACCGGGAATTTGCTCTCCCTCCGGGTTAGCTGAAATCCAAGCAGACGATTAACTAAGCATCTCTAGTGTCAGACCTGCCGGAGGTGGCTGAAGGGCGCGTGAGGCACCGGGAATTTGCTCTCCCTCTGGGTTAGCTGAACTCCAAGCAGACGATTAACTAAGCATCTCTTGTGTCAGACCTGGTAGAGGTAGCTGAAGTGGCGCGTGAGGTACCGGGAATTTGCTCTCCCTCCGGGTTAGCTGAACTCCAAGCAGACGATTAACTAAGCATCTCCTGTATCAGACCTGCCGGAGGTGGCTGAAGGGGCGCGTTGGGCACCGGGAAGTAACTCGCTCTCTGGAGCTAAAACATGACCTTTTATAGGTCATGTCAGCACATCAGGTCATGACATCCCTTCCAGGGGGTCACATCTCTATGCCTAAGCAGCGGGGGTGAGAAGGTAGCCAATCGCATCCTTCGCCCTAATTAGTAAGAGACGAAGCGATGCGGGAGTGAGAAAGTATTCGAGATCGAAGATAACGATCAATACGCACGGAAATACCCCTATTACTAAGATGATTTCTTACAATACCACATTAAAAAATACACATTTTAATGAGTGATCTCTCGGCAGCTGAAAGTATCATGCATGCTTTTTTTATTATTATTTTTTTTATTTTTTTTTTATTTAATGTAAATCAAATTTAATAATGTTATTATTAAGGTCAGGAAGCATTTTTAGTTTTTATTATTGTGAAAGTAAGGAAAATTATATATTCACCGCTTCTCAGTATGTTCACATTTTCGAAACAATATAACACATTTAAATAAATCAATTAAGAAAACATTATCAGTTAAATACGAGGAAACATATTATAAATGTGAAAACCCCACAGAATTCAGAATTTTAATTGTTTTCTAAATCGGTTTTACCGATAAGAAATCTTTTTTTTTTAAACCCGTCCAAATTAGAATGGGGTGGGAGTAAATAAAATCATATAAATAATGCGTCACAATGTGGATTAACCGCAGTTTGAAAATGGCCTTAAACCCCGAAACAGCTGTCACAATAAGAATAAAAAAACTAAAAATACATGCAGAACTTTAATAAATTTGATTCACATTACATGTAAAAAAAATAAATAAAAATTAAATGGAGTTCTACATTATAAAGTTACATTATAAAGTTCTACATTATAAAGTTCTACAAGGTAAAGGGTCACGCATGGAATGTGGAAATCACAGGGCTATTAGCCTGCTAAGTTCAGTTGGAAAGCTGTATGGTAGGATATTGATTGAAAGGGTACAAATGAAAACAAAGGATAAAATATGGGATGTGCAAGGTGCATTTATGAGTGGAAGGGGATGCATGGATCAGATTTTCTCGTTGCGTATGCTCACAGAGAAGTTTCTGGCAAAAAATTTTCTTTTTGTAGATCTACAAAAAGCATACGACCGAGTTGACAGAAAAAAAGTTATGGAAGGTGTTGTCCAAGTATGGAGTGAATACAAATCTTATACAGGCAATCGCATCTCTGTACGAGGGAAGCGTTGCATGTGTTAGGGCAAACGGTGATTTTACGGGGTGGTTTGACATCACAAAAGGTGTTAAGCAAGGCTGCGTAATGTCACCGTGGTTATTCAATCTATACATGGATAATTGTATGCAAGAATTGAAAGAGGTGGGCTTGGGCGCAAAAATGAGTAGTCTGCAAGTTTGTTGCCTGTTGTATGCTGATGATGCGGTGCTGATTGCTAATAGAATAGAAGATCTACAGTCCCTCGTATCTAGGATGAACGAAGTACTCGTATGTATGAAGAATGAGCTAATGATGAATGTAAGTAAGTCTAAAGTCATGGTGTTTGAAAAAGAGAGTACGAACACAGTGTGCAATATAGTTGTGTATGATGAATACTTGGAGCAGGTAGACGAGTTTGTGTATTTGGGAAGTATGTTTACGAGAGATGGAAAGACTGATAGGGATATTGAAAGAAGGGTGAATGCAGGAAACTCCATTAACGGAGGACTGAACGCGGTTGGCGCAAACAAAAAGTTGTCCAAAGAAGCGAAGCTAGCAGTCCACAATGGAGTGCTGATACCAACCCTGATGTATGGCAGTGAGGCATGGAACTGGCAGAGGAAGGATGAAAGTAGACTGAATGCTGTAGAAATGAGATCTCTGAGACGAATGTGTGGTAAAACCATGTATGATCGTGTGAAAAATGTTGAGATTCGTAAAGAATGCAAGGCTGATGTAAGCGTAGTGAGCAAGATTAAGAAAGGGACGCTTAGATGGTTTGGGCATGTAGAGCGAATGAATGAAGAAAGGAGTGTAAGGAGAATATATGACGCGAATGTGAATGGAAGAAGAAGCCGGGGACGTCCAAGGAAGACGTGGCACAATCAAGTGAATCAAATACTTGAGTCGGGCCATGTCAGAAGTCGGAATAACAGAAGAGAATGTATGAGACGTTGTATGAAAGTGAATGAAGCAAGAAGTGTATGCCAAGATCGAGTTGTTTGGCGGTCCGTCCTCTCTGCCTACCCCTGCGGGGAAACGGCGTGATGGTTAGTTAGTTAGTTAGTTAGTTAGTTAGTTAGTTAGTTAGTTAGTTAGTTAGTTAGTTAGAGTTCTACGAATTAAACACAAAAACAATTGATATATCATGCATGTCATCGCATTTGATTTGATTTAGTCTATTCGTAAATTTATTTAACTATGCATCATTTTGTTAACTTAAAGCCTTTTTTTTCTTTCTGTACACAAAATCATTTAAACGATAAAATATGTAAAAGCCCATCGGGGCGTTAATAAATTAATATAAAAAAAAAGAAGAAGATTTATTCCTACGTTTTTTAACTTTTTCTGTGTTGTTTTTATGTTGGATTGTAATTAGTTAATTTATTTTTAATTTTACCATATAAACAATTATTTTTTTTGTTTACGGGTATCTTTAAATTACTTTCTTGTTTTCTATATTAAATAATGTAAAGTGTATTACACGTTGACCTGACAGTTGATCCCTCCGACAGTTGATCCCTTCGACAGTTGATCCACTAAATGATTATTTCTGTTGTATGTCCTCATTTGTAAAGTAATTATGCAAAGAGGATATGCGGCCGTATGACCAAAGTCGACATACTTATATCTGCAGGCATCTTGAGTAAAAATCCGCTACATAAAATATTTTTACTAACAATAATGCCGAGCACCGGAGGAGTATGCAGTGACGATGTAAAGTAAAGTACAAATATAAAAAAGCAAGAAAATCTACACAAAATAACCTAACCTAATATGATTACAAAATAAAATATATATTACATGCATGCAGATTAAAACCATAATTTAAAATATTGACGAGTAGCAGACTCACTCAGATGAACATTTTAGATATTATAATAAAACAATTTAGAAGCTACGGGTGTAAATAATCAAATATAAAGTATGTACAGATAACAACAGAGCAAGAGAATATTATATGATATTATGCACATGGTTTTTCACTGGCTACTAAGGGCATTGAATAACAAGGAGGAGAAAACCGCAACTAAATAAGCTATGGAGGATCAAAAGAAAAAATTACCTGAAATTTTATTTCTATGTACAAGAAGTTATGTTTTGTATTGGATAGGATTTTTTGAACAAACTGCTCCCTAAGCAACAGCAACTCTAGAGGGATACTTTTCCTCCTCATTTAAACTTGTAGCGTGCGGGTTTTTAATTGCTAATACATTTCCTCCCCGCATGACCCTGTCACTCTCACGCATAACAGAGACATCGAGATGCGCAGAAGACTTTCTGTGCACCCCCACCAGGCGGCCGACCATCCCCGCGCCGCCGACCCGGGACAAAGCCCTTATAAGCCGAAACTCACCCTTACAATGGACAGTTCTCCTGTCTGCTTGCTTTGGCTAGTACCCTCCCTCAGCTGGCTACCCGTGCTCCGCACGGCCCTCTGAGGACAGATACCTACTACCATTGCAGTGTCTAACTTGAAGACTACCTAGTCTCGCTAAGTTGCGTTCCTCTTCTTGTCTACCTGTGCTGCGCACAGCCCTCGGGAGACAGTTATCCGCCCACAGCAAACAGACCTAGGCTAGTTCGGAACAGTTGTATCGTGACTCGATCCTACTTTTGTTATTCTCAATTATTATCCCGCAAGGATCCCGTCTAGATCCTTGCCCAGTAGATATAAAGTGTGCCTATATCGTGTAAAACTATATACTGTGACTGTTGTATTTGTGCTATATGTGATCTGTGTAACTTACGAAATAAATTGTGTTTTAACCCGCCAAAAGTGTCGCTTTATGATGTATACCGGATTTTGATATTTATATAAATGTATATCATGATATTTTCGAACCCTGCTTTAACTGTTTTTAAAAAAAAAATTAAAATAAGTTGTTCCGTAATGTTTTTTTAAAAATATTTTTGAATTATTAAATATAGTTTTAAAGATTAAAATTTGATTGTTTCTAAAATTATTTATTGTTGGAGATAAATATTTTTTATCAAATTTTAAAATAAGTATTAATTGATAAACTAAAGTTCTTAAAAACTTAAGACAAGATTTTTGTGCATAGCGCAAAGGGTAACAATTATTATTTTTATAAACTTTTTACAATTTTTTTATTTATTTTTTATTTTTAGTTCTTAAGTTTTTAAGAACTTTAGTTTATCAATTAATAAATATTTGACAAGTCAAAGCAATTTTCACCAATAAAATGTAGACATAATTTGTCTCGACGCCATCTATTTGAGAGATTTAGCCGTTACAAGCCTCTCTCATACTAATAAAGTTGGTTGTTTACAGGTGAAAATATAAAAACAGTAATTATTGAATGGAACACTAGTATATATTGATTAACTTGGCGGGTTTGCGATAAGCCGACGTAGCTCAACGGTAGAGCATCTAACCGGACATTAGAAGGGTGCGGGTTCAAGTCCTGCCGGCGACATTTATCTTTGCTCGGAAGGTTTTTTCAATTTGGATGAGTGTTTTAGATTAATAATTATTGTTTATAAAAATAATAATTTTTAAAATAAGTTTTTAAATATTTTTTCCCAAGTATAATATTGCCATTGTTTGAAAGCTTCTCACTCGTGGCCTATAATATCAGAAATTTTAAACCCCTTTTTCATAATTTATATAATCTGAAAAAAAAAATGTTCTGCGAGATGTTAAATTTTAGATTTTCTCTTTCAGAAATGCGTGAAAGCCTCTTCTAGCCCGTGTATTTTTATTTATTTATTTATTTATTTATTTATTTTTTTTTTTTTTTTTTATTTATTTTTTTATTTTTATTTAATATAATAATTTTTTTTACAGAGAGTATATAAAAATAAGACATGATTCATATAGTGTAACAAAAAATATAATATAGCTATTCCTCATCATAAAGAAACAAGGTTCTTGTGTTTGGTGAGTGATTATCGCTTAATTAATCAAATCATAACTTAAAATATTGTTGTACAATAGCAGGAAAATATGAATTTGTCGTGTAAATTTTGTAATTTATCACTAGTAATAGTATTAAAGAAAATGAAAAGAAAGTAGAAGAAAAGAAGAGAATCTAATAATAATAAAAATTAAAAAAAAAAAAAAAAATTATTGTTTGAGTAGTTTGAGGTAATTTTTTAATCTATGTTGAAATACATGGATATTTTCTATAATTCTAAGATCAGATGGCAGATTGTTAAAAAAAGTTATTCCTAGATATAGGTATGTGTTTTGCGTATGCTTAGTATTGAATGGCGGGATTTTAATGTTTTGTTGATACCTTGCGGATATATTAAATTGTAATTTATTTAACGTTTTTCTTTAAAGATTTGAATAATTGCATATTTTTTATAAATTTTATCTACTGTAGGTACATTGAATATTGTAAAAAGCTTTTCAGTGGAAAATGATGATGGTTTTTTTAAAATTACCTTTATTATCAATCTTTGAATTATTTTAAGTGGACTTAAAATATTATCATATGTTCCCCCCCAGCCAATAATTCCATATTGTAAAATAGACTGAACAATTGCATAGTACACTCTTTTTAGGTTTTCTAGTCTAAGAATATTTCTTAGTCTTATAAATATATATATACATTTTCTAATTCGTTTAACAAGTTCACAAATATGTGTTTTCCATTTAAAATGCTGGTCTATATATACACCAAGGTATTTAATTTCGGAAGTTGGACTAAGTATTGAACATGCTTGATTACAATTGATTCTGTTGCAGTTACTTTGGTGTATTATAATTTTTATTTCTGGTTTTGATTTAAATTTATTGATAGAGAAAGGAATAAATTTTGTTTTTCCAGTGTTAAGGGAGAGTAGATTATTATCGAACCAATTTTTTAATATATTAATATCAGTATTTGCTAGCTTGTTAATAGAATTCCAGTCAGTACCTTCAATTATTATGACAGTGTCGTCAGCATAAGATATTATTTTTCCGTTTAGCTTTTGCATGAATATGTCATTTACATAGATGATAAAAAGTAGAGGTCCCAGTACTGTACCTTGAGGTATGCCAAAATTACTTGTGTTTTTATGACTAAGTACCTCGTTTATTTTTACCACTTGAGGACGTTTGAAAAGATAGCTTTTTATCCATTCCAGAGCTGTACTATTTATTCCAATGTTGCTTAATTTAATTATAAGTTTGTCATGAGATATGCTATCAAACGCTTTTTTGAGATCTATAAAAATTCCAAGGCATTTTAGTGATTTATCTAATGAAGTGTGAATAAGGCTAGTTAATTTTGAAATTGCATCCTGTGTGCTTCTACTTTCCATAAAGCCGAATTGATTTTCGTGAATTATGCTATTACATTTTATAAACTGGTTAAGTCTTTTTTTTACAAGTTTTTCAAAAATTTTTGCAATATTTGAGATTACTGAAATGGGACGGTAATTATTAACATCTTCGGGATTACCAGACTTAAATATTGGAGTTATGGTAGTTTGTTTGTAATTACATGGAAATACTCCGCATTGGAAACTTGTGTTGATTATATGCATTAACGGTTTAGAAATTTTGTTTTTAATATTTTTTAAAATGTTAATTGTAATTCTATCAAAACCTGGGGCAGAGCCTCCTTTCATGCCGTTTATAATAGTTACTATTTCGTCCTCTGTGGTGAGTTGAAATGTTGACATTTTATTTTTAACATCAACATTACAGTCTGGAATTGTTATTTTTGGATCTTTGTGTATGAGATTCGCAAGATTTTCTCCTATATTTGAAAAGAATTCGTTAAATATATTTGCAGCTTTTAAAGGGTTCTCTTTGCAACATGTTTTCGAATTATCATGAATAATAGAGCTGATTTCATTGTTTTTATACTTTTTTTTGTCCATTATCTCATTTATAATCGTCCATACTCCTTTGTCATTTTCAACCTGTATCAACTTCTGTTTATAATAGCTTTCTTTTGTATGTTTATGATATATGAGAGTTTATTTTTATATGCTTTAAAATGTTTCTGTAAAAGTTCATTATTTGGTTGTTGATTAGTTAATCTATAAAGAGCTTGCTTATGACGTACGGATACTATTAAACCGTGAGTTATCCATGGTTTTATAGGTTTGAAGTTAGGTAGTTTGGATTTGGATATGACATTATTTGTTGAGTCATTTATGAATTTAGATAATTTTTCTTCAAACATTTTACAACAAACATTGACATCATTACATTGATATAAATCAAGCCAATTTTCTACTTCTAATTTACATTTTAACGTATCCATGTTAAGTACTTTTTTTGAAACATTTTCTTGTTTAAATGGTGGAAAAGTTGGATTACAGAATTTATAATTGAATATACATGAATAATGATCAGTGATAGTTGTATGAATGACAGCGGATATAATATTTTGGATATCAGAAATATTTGTAAATATATGATCTAAACATGAAGGTCGTTGACCTCGAACGTTTCTAGTATATGAATTTATGCACGGTAAATAATTAAGTTCCGCTAACATGTTTAGATAATTATCTTTATCCTTACTAGAGTATTCTTTTGCAATATTTAAGTTCATATCTCCAACAATAATATTATTTTTATTTCTAAAATTTAATAATATATTTTTTAATTCATTTATAAATTGTGATATTACTGATGCATGAGTGCGATAAACGGCAATAATATTATAATATTTATTTTGGTCTTTAAACTCAATATTTAATAGGTTTACATTATGAAAATTGTGTATTTCTTTAATGTTGAGTACATTATAGCGGTTAGATATGAATATTGCAATACCACTGTTTTTGTTTAACTTTGTTGTTGTTGTATAGAAAGAGTACCCCGCAAGATTATAATTCAGTTCGCCGGCGGAATGTGTTTCTGTTAACACTATAACGTCCGGAAAATAATTTAATGTTTTTAAAGATATTATTAATTCATCTAAGTTCTTTTCGATACTTCTTATATTAGTATGAAATAAGGTAAATCCTTTATCAGAGCAAATTAGATTTAAATCTCTTATGGAGTGGTATAATCTTTCTTCTATAAATGTTTTTTTATCTAAAGCATTACATATAAAATCAGTCATTTTGAAGTTAGTATGAGGAGATATAATTTACCATATTTATTCATAGTCGATGCGCTCTCTAGCAATTTGAAGCATTTTTTGCCGGTAAAGACATTTTATACTGTCAACCCGGTGTTCGGTGGAATAGTTCAAATTAAATCTTTTATTTTGCACACAGCAATTGTTGCAAATTGGGTTTATTTCTCTGTTTTCGCATTTCGAGAGTATATGTTCCTTAGTACAATGGGGGCAAATGGGTGGCTGCGTCCTGTCGAGACATCTTTGGGCTGTATGGCCGAACTTAAGGCAGTGATAGCATTGTGTGAGTGGGTTACAATCTTCGACGTACACTCGTTGGAATTTTATATTTATTTATTTTTTGTCTAATAATATTCTTCTTACTTTTCCGGTTGTTTGTATGATGTAGTTTGTGGTATCGTTTTCTTTACCTTCATTATATTTGTTTTTTAACTCTTTAATGAGTTTAATATTATTTTTGTCTTCTTGATTTAATTCTTGATTTTGTTGTATAATTCCATGTATAATATCCTCTTCAGTCAATTGGCATTGAAGCCTTTTTAACATCAAGAACGGTTTCTTTTTTTTTATTTCTTCAGCCGAAATCTCCTTTCCAGTTATCTTATTTATTTCGTTGGTTAATATTTCTGCATCTTCTTTTTTTTGGCATGAAATTATCATTTTTTTATCGCCAATCTTTTTAACTCCGTTGACTCCGACTTTAATTTTAGTTAAATCAATATTTTTTTGAACTTTTGTTTTTATGCTCTCGGCGTTTAAGGTGTTAGATGTTAATAAAATTGAGTATTTCGGTTCAATGTTGTATTTCGTGTCCGCTGGTTTCTTGTTGTCACAGACTTGGGCGTATGTTTTTTGGTTGGTTATTAGAATTTCTTCGAGTTTCTTGGTGTATCGTTGGTCATTAATAATCATCGTTTCTTGTAAATCTATGATTTTTTTTGTAGACAGATACGCTCATTTTGAAATATTTCTTCCAGGGATATTAAACTTTGCTCCAGCGATGTTTTTATCTTGGAATCTTTTACGGAAGTAATTTTATTTATTAATTCTTTAATGTTTTTAATGATTTCTTGCGTTTCCATATTGTTTATGTAGATCGCCCGGTGGGCGAGATATTGTTTGTGCACTATAAATTTTTGATCACAATTATCACCAATATACACGACTGTACTCCTTCGATGCCGGAGCGTTAATAATAATATTTTTTTACTTCTTTAACATTTTCAAATAATGTATGTAATTACGATACAATAAGAATGTACCACCCCACTCAGGAGCACTCCTGTCCCGGTGCCACCGGTACACCAGGGGGCACTGTTTTGTTTGGGGCACTTGGAACACGTGCTCTGTTGATAGGAAGGAGGTTGGAGTTTTAACAACGGGTGTACATGGCAACCTAATAAGTCCATTTTTAATTTTAGGATAGGTAGGAATAAAGGAATTGTTTGAGCATTGGCTTCCGTTTCTCGCTTCACACTTCTTTTTGTTTTCTGTTTCTTCTTGCCTTAAGCTTCTGTCATAGTCTTTTATTTTAATCTCTTCTCACATCTTTTTCTTGATTATCCTGGTCTCTTATTGTATCTACTTGCCTCATTGTGGCCTTTCTTGCTCTTCTTGGCTCTTTTTAGTTACTTGTAGCCTCTTATTAGGTCTTATAAAAAATTCTTGAAAAAAGTAATAATTTTATAAACGCTCAAATTAAAATAAATTTGAATTTTTGAGCTTTGTTACGTTTCTAAATAATTCGAAAAAAATTGTTATTATATTTATTGTTAACGGTCATTGCTATATTTTTATTTTGTCACTTTTGAAAAGTTTGAGAAGTCTGTCTTCAATAATATATTTAGTTATTTTATATTTTTGTGTAATTATAACACAAATTTTCACAATTTTTTTTTTTTTTAAAAAGAAAGACAAGTATTCCCTGGTTACGAATAACCTGACGATATTTGAAAATCTTTTACTACCATTTCAGTAAGCGGAAGATGTTGCTTGTGTGGTAATGGAGGACTTACCCAGCCGAGGAATTGAACTTACGACGCCTGGGTAAGACCCAAACGTGATGCCAACTCAGCCACTGACCGGTCGGACCGGTTAATTATTTTATAATAATTTTAGAAACAATAAATTTAAAAGGTTTGACAGCCTCTGAATTTTATTTATATATTATAATCCTTTATGGAATGGATGTATAATAATAACAAAAACAATTTGATCATTATTGTATTTTATTTTAGAGGTATAATTTATCCTTTATGATTTTAAAGAGATTATTATTTTCATTAATAATTATGTCGTTTTTAAGTGTCCCAGGGCAATCACAAGCATTTTGGAAGTATATGCGGAGGTGTTAAAGATCGACAAGAAGCAACAGAAGCATTTTTTTTGTGTTGAGTTTGTAACGGGTACAGCAGGAACTTCTCGTAAGCGTAACAATCAGAATTTGAAATAAAATTTTGCCAACTGAAATAATTTACTTAACCCTAATTTCATGTAACGACAAGTTAAGCAAGATGGTTTACTTAAGTATTATTTATTTTTTTGAGACAGGGACCGTTCGAATGACTCCTGTTAGTATTTAGGCCATATGTCCATTGTGCTCTCTCCCATTTTACCTTATTCCTTTGACAGTAATCCGGTCCCTTTGATAAAGTTCACATTGGACATTCGACTATGTATCGGACATTGGCACCATAGATGAATTGGAGTCTTTTCATCCTCCTCCTCACATTTCCTACAATTGGTGTTTTCCAATCCCTACAGCTGCATGTGTCTCCTAAGGTGGCAGTGTCCTATTAGTAGTTTCTGTCCATATTTTGCCTGGTTCGTCAGTTCGGTGCAGTAAGCTGCCACTCCCACAGCCGGCTTAGATCTCTCAGGCGGTGCTTCCGCCCCTTTCCTCGCTAGTCCGCCAGCCACCATTATCTTCTACCGTTACCTAAATAAATATATAGGCTTCTCATTGCATTATATCTCTTATACATATTTTTTTCTTTTCAGTTTTTGGAAATTCCATGTCCCCTTGCCACTTGAACATGAAGCCCAAGCTGGCGGAGGCTTTCATCGACATGATGGGCGGCTGTCTGCTGACCACCACCTGCCGCGGCATCATTGTCATCATCTCAGCCAATGTGGAGCACTACCTCGGCCACCTCCAGGTAACAAATACCATTTTTGATCGGTTGGTTAGGCGGTTTTCCACCATTGTAAAACCACATTTTCCACTTATTATGATGGTAGTAGGAGGAATTCAAAAGTTGTCAGCTTATTCGTAAATTAAAAACAAAAAAAGATCTGCTTTACTACTGGAGGCACCCGGCACTTCTAAAATGGTGAATTATTTTAGTTTGTTCATTTTAGAAATGCTGTTTTCGCTATGATAAAAATATTACATACTAAATATCTGCTGAATGACCCCAGGTGTCAATAATTTCAGAGGATTTGTTTCTGTCTTTTATATTTTTTTCAGCAAACAAATATCTGCCTCCACACCTTCTATTGTTTTATAGGTTTAAATGTTGTGCTAATTAAGTTTCAAACACAGGTTAGGTTTGATCATTGAACCCCAAACACCCGTTTAATGTGGTAGTTTGTACATTTTCTGCCAAACAAGTACTTTTGCAACTTGCTTCACCTGCCTTTGTGTGCGGCGATTTATAAATTTACGCTTTAAAAAGTAAGTTTTATTGATCAGATTTTTTGTTAATATTGGACTTAGCGTATTTTTAGTAGTGTAAAGACATTGTGTAATTATTTTTTCTTTGTAAATATGCGATGAGTTTAATTATTTTGTTCAGGTGTTGCACCTCGGCCATGATAAAGAAAATCGAGTATTGGGTTGATTAGGCAGACACTACCCAATGATATTTTATAAATGTGATTACATATTCAGTTTATAATTTGAAGAAATAAACGTTTTCATTTATTATGAATTTTCTTAAATAACAGTTTCCTGGCATTGCCTGCAGTTGTAGATCTTTTTTTTTTTGTTTTCAATTTTTCCCTTCATATCTATTTATTGTACTGTTCTGTAATTTCATCCATAATTGCTTTCAGACCGATCTACTTGGAATGAATATCCTGAACCTGTGTCACCCGGAGGACCTGGAGAAGCTGAAGGCCAACCTGATGCCCCACGCCACGCCTATGGGCCCTAACGGGCAGCTGCTCATCACTGACATGGATTCCAACATCTTCACGGCGAATGAGAAGCCGAGACACTTCCAAGTGCGGTAAGTTCACCGAGAAAATATCTTTTTACAGAAAGTTTCGGAAAGGGCTCAAATATGCAGTACACAAATGCTCACAAATACATAATAAATTATTTGTATTTTCATATGTATGTCGCATTTTGATTCATCTAACAATATTTATGCCTTGAAACGCTGACCATTCATAAAACTCTTATCTTCGACACAATTAAAAAGCACAGTCCAGAAAGAATGTACATTCTTCATTTCCTTTAGTTATTTATTAAACTTAAAATTGTTCCATTTAATGCGGTCTAATTTAAACTTATAAATATTAACATTTTTATTTACATATTGCTTATTTCTAATACTTAAACTTTTTTTGTATCTGATTGGAAACATTCGACATTCTGACATTTTCTGTCTTTTTCGTTTTGGACGTGAGAAGGATGATAAATATTGTAATAAAACATCCAAAACGTGAAGCTTTAAAAAAAATCCTTTAATTACGTTAGAACAAGATTATTTTTATAATAATGGTATTCTGAATATAAA